>LPNX010592329.1:63538-96829 GCA_001517045.1 Pseudotsuga menziesii | reverse complement strand
ATATATATATATATTGATAATTGTAAAGTACAAAATAATAAAGTCCAAAATAATAACGTCCATAAATAACAGTCTACAAATCACTCCTACGCCATTGATCGAGAGATCGACCATCATGGCCACTACCGCCAGCTACACTATGCCCCTGGCCTTCCTCATGCACATCACAAAGAAAATTGTCCAGGTTTGAAAACTGCAGAAGTTAAAACCGTGAACTGTACAAGTCAGTTACATAACACATATTTAAATTACATGTAGAATGTGACAAAAAATTAAATGTATATATATTAAACAAATCTATCTATGAACTCACCTCGCTTGAGTTGAGTGTCAGGTTTGGGAGGATGGGTATCTACCGAGACGAGCCTTCATCAAGACCCGACTGATGAGCAAAAACCCACTCATCCGTAAACATCACGGCGACTTCAACACACTCATATGCAGCTGCCTATGTCTGTGTCTGTTTCTGTGACATGAAAATAATTATATTAATGAATTACAATTTGAACTTGAGAATTACAATTTCAACATGTAAATTATAATATGAACAGAAATATGCAAACAATTCGAACATAAATAATTAGTACCTCATTGATTGGTGTGCCATGAGTAGGACTCGAGCGAGGCTGCATAGAATCCTGTGCAATTCCCTTACCTCTATCCTGTACAATATGAACAAGCTAAATGACGAAATTTAGAACAAACCAAAATATTACGTGTTCAACAATTGACTCATTTAGAAATTCAAATTTAGGATGACAGTTAACACATACCTCAACGATGTGGGCAGATGAAACTGCAGTGGGTCCTCGAACAGATGCATCACTGCCAAAAACGACCTCCATGAAACTGCAGCGGGTCCTCGAACAGATGCATCACTGCCAAAAAGGACCTCCATGAAACTGGGCTCTTGCATGGAGGTCTAACACAAAGAAAAGTATTAGTTAAAAAAATGATTCATTTGAGGATACATTACAATCATGAATATCAAATGATGACACTAAAGATATACCTGTCCTATCGGTCGAGGCCTGCATCTATGATGCAGTCCAAAATATGCATCGCGGCCCATGATAGCATACTACAGCAGTGTGTCGAGATCAAGAATATTGAGAACATCATCGGTCACCCACTGTAACTCAGGCTCTGCAGGTGCAGTGGGTGCTCTGCATCTCTCTGCCTACACAGCCATCATGGTACCATGCATTGTCATGCGTGTCTCCTCTACTAATGCACTCCGCTCCTCAATCGCTAGCTGAGATGACTCAGCTACATAATCTGTCGTAAGCACGGTCCTGCTAGGGTGACCTACCAAAGGCTATGGCTCTGGCTGAGCTCCAGAGTCTCTCCTAGCCCTAGGACGCGTATGGATGCGTCCCCCACCAGCACCATAGAAGCTTGAGGGTGTGCTGGTGTAATTTGGGTGCATCCCCAGGACAAAATCTACATATATATGTTTTGCAAAGTATAGTGGGACCTGGTCATGGTGTGGAAACATGCCACATGCTCCAATAAACCTGGTGTATACATAAGGCGCTACAACCTCTAGCTTAAAATCCTTGAGTATAAGCAATTGACTAGCGGCGCAGTCAGGAGGGATATCAAATAATGTTCCCTTCACATCATGGCCAGTTGTTGCATCTCTCACTGCAGCCTAGTTATCAGGACCCATCACTGCGGCCCTTCTTCTCTGACATGCAGTGGCCCAAAGAGAACTCAATGGGTCGACGGACCTGTAGACCTTCAGTAGATTGTCTATTGCCTCTAACATCATCCACATCGAACGTGATACGGGAGAGTGCTATGAAATAGAGCGGATGTTAAACCACAAACTGTCACGTTGACTAGTAATGTCTTGCAACGTTATACTTGTGATCTCATCCTCCCATGGTGCTTCCTCGGGAGGGTCAGGGCCATGTTGTACATCACCTGAAAATTAGATGAAAACATAAGTGTCAGTCAAAATATATACATCAATTGTAGGTGAATTTGAAACCAATATTCAAATTAAAGGTACTGATAAGTGAAAGAAAACTATATATGCATTTAATGTACCTATCTCGTTGGGACCCTCCCCACTGACACCAATAGTATCCTCCTCGCCGCTCACATGCACAGAGCGGCTGCGAGAGTGGCTACCGCTCGTCTCCCTAACAGGAGCGTGTGTCGTTCTAGAATACCTAGGCAAACCTGTGAAAATAGAGACATACAAGTTGATGATTAAATATACACGTGTGAAAAAATTTAATTTGTTGTTTAACTAACTATTAAATTGAGCACATAGATCTGTGGACAAACACACAACTCACATGATAGATCACATAATTTACTCAGTTATTGAAGAATGAAACAGTGTAAAAATGGCTTGCAGCTGTGAATGCTTTTCATTAATCAAAGAGTAATTAGATAATAATTACAATGAAGTGCAATGGCTTTAATAGCCACAAGCAATTCGAATCCACATGAGGAAATTCGAATTGATTAGACTCTACTTAACTGTAGGTAACTAAGACCTTGTCTAAATCACTATCGGAATACTCAATAGTTAACTGACCTTGTCTAAACCATAACCGGAGTTCATCGGAGTTCTAAAACACAACTCAAGTGTTACATTCAGTGTTGACTAAGGCTAACTGACTGTGGTAGGTGAGAAATGTGCCCCTCCTGAGTGCAGTCAAGTAAACCTAGCACTAACTGAATGTAGAGGACTAGAACTGAATGTAATTGACTCCTATAACTAGTCATCAACTGAACTGAACTGCCCTTGGTTGGTTTCGGCACTCCCAGTGGCTCCTAAATTGTAGGGATTGGTCTAGGAGGCTCCTAAACCGATGTAATTAAGTGCAATCAGTGGCAGTGAGCCTCAATTAGTGTTCCCCACACTTTAGTAATTGAAATATGTGCCCCAATTAGGCCAAGTGGACCCAATGGTGTTAATGACTATAAATAGATTGGATGGACTCCCGATTTAGACAAATGACCAAATTGGACAAGGGAGGATTAATAATCCTAACACCCACCCTAAATTCTAACTTGGACAATATGTGGGCCCTGTTAACTAAGACCATAGGTCACCCATTACATCAAGTAAAGTAAAGTAAATGCGAGTTGGTGAGGTAGTCTGGATTTATAGTTCTCTACATTGAAATGAATCAAGTTGGTTTGTGGTGTGCTAAGAAGTGTGTACATATCTTAGTCTCATGAACAATTAGTCCCACTCTTTATACCTTCAACTGACCATCATATTTCAATGTATCTTCTTCTATACCTCTATCAAAGGCCACCTTTTACTAGCTCGTACAACCATATTGATGCGGCAATTATAGTGTTATAAGAAAATAATCACTTTACTATGTGGCCGACATTTAACATTAAGGGGGGTCGTTGTGATATAATGCCTTCTCTCCAAGGCCCCCATGTTCAAATAACGAGGGATGTTGTGAATAGGGATGATCATATTTTGAGATAGGTATTTATGAACCCACTCACTTGTGTATCTTGGTAAAGGCCACCTTGTTTTCAAGTTGGGTATCCATACACTCGCTCTCAAATATCTTTGATCAAGCTATATGTGAACTAACTATCCATAAACCCACTCTCAATTATATTCGATCCAAGTATCCATCAATCCATTCTTAACATTCATGCCTTCTCAATCGTATTCAAGTTGTGTATTCAATAACCCATTCAATTTTGTATATCTATTATAATCCCATTCCCTCAACCCATTAGTGCTCAATTAAATACTCATAGCAGTTAGGGGTGCTTTATATGATGTCCATATGGGAACATTCTTATGGAATCTAATCATCAAAAGGAACATTAAAGCATACATGTTTCAGTTCTTCTTCAAGTGGTTAGGCAGTGTTCTGTATGTATTAAACATACCCATATTACAAGCCAAATGGAATCTCTTATCATTCCATATGTTAAAGATGTAGGTTTTTGAAATCCATTCGTAAGCTTGTGGTTTCAACTACCTTATTCTAGAGAGGATGCATGGAAACATATTTGCTTATGCCTTGGTAAACCCATCAACACCTACTAGGATGCCAAACTAAATGATGAGCATTTCAAGGATTTATGGGAGCTTAAAAAAACTAAAACGGGGGACCCATGGGGTTCTGGTGTGTGTATTTCTAATACTTCAGATGTAGATTCTCATATTTGTTATGGCCTATAAGGTATAGTATTGAGTTATAGGACCGTGGAGGAAAAAAATATTGAGAAATTGGTAGTAGATCTTTAAAGGCTCTCAAATGCACACTCTTTAATTTCCATGGGTGTGAGAAAACTGTTGGAAATCAAACTAGATGAGAGAATAGTCTAATGCCCCCAAAGGTGTTAGCAGGTTTTTTCGCTTCGTTGGACAGCTCTGGAGTACCTCAAGGGTAGACATCACACAAGGAGCCTAACCTAAATCTTCAACAACATTATAAAATTAGGCATCTCAGGAATTGGGATTGAAAACCGACTTCCTGAGGGTAGTCTTAGGTGGTCGTAAAATTGAATCAAGGCTAATTTTTTCAATCACGAGAGGGCCATTAGATGAAGATGGAGGAGAACTAGTAGAAGGAATTTTTTTCAGAAGAAGGATTTTCATCCTTTTTCTCTACTGTCTTGTCATATGATTGACTATGAGTACTCAAACTGATGGTCTCGAAAGACATCGTCTAGATTTCTTCCGTGGAATTAAGGTTCCCCTGATTGGACATGTGGTCTATCAGTTGTTGTTGAGAGGGAAAAGGATCAGTAAGAACTGTTGGTGCGGGGTTACTCTTCAAAAATTACTAATCTCGTCACGAAGAGGACATTATTTTATGAAGTGATCCCCTCCACACAATAAGCAGGGATATTTGGCTTTCCTCTTCCCTTTATCATTCTCATTGGTCATTGGTTTAGGATTCTCCTGTTGGTTTCCATGTTTTTTGTTTTTACCTTTTCCTTTTTTCTTGTTGTTAGGGGTTTGTGTGCTTTGAATAGCATTTACCTCGGCGAAAACTGTAGGAGTTGAAGGAGCAATGGTAGAATCATTTGGTTGCTTGGCAGGTTTTGTCGTCGACGAGGGCTGGATGGAACCAACCACCCCATCAACAAGATTTTCTGCTAGTGGCTTAGCAGGATCTGTGTTGGAGTGAGGAGCTTGCGGAATTAAGTCATACAACGTTCCAGATTGGGAATAGACCAAATCCAGATACTGAGCGTGACTGATAGCCTGCTCTTCAGTAACAGCACCGCCCAAAGCCACATCTCGGGCGATAGAAGACAACAATGACTTAATGAACCAATCAGCTAGCAGTTGATCCAGGATGGGAGCTTTAATAATTCTTCTCTGCCTTCTCCACTCATGGATATGGTACGATATGTGCGTGAAGGTATTCTGATGAAGTGAGGTCAAAAGTTCTATACTCGTTTCGTAATGAATGGGTAGCTAAAAGTGCGTAAGGAAAACATTTGACAAAGAGCTAAAATCCACAAACGAATGTTGTGAAAGTTCAATGTACCATTTCGCAGCCGTACATGTCAATGTGCGCTGGAATAGCCTTCAACAAACAGATTCATCCATCAAGGAGTTTGAGGAACACCATATATGGAAGGTCATAACATGGTTCTTGGGATCATCTCCCTACTTTCCATCAAACTAAGGAATATATGATGGCAATTTTACAGGAATAGTGGGCCATGAAGGGTTGTGTTGAATGGGATTGTTTATCAACTTGGACAGATCATAGGTCCAAAGTTGCTAAGAAAGGTAATTGCCAGTTAGGTTCCACATACTGGTAATATTGATAAGGCATATACGTACCAGTAGGACCGTAAGATGACTGATATATGGGTCGTTGATTTGGTTGATTAGATGATGAACCTCCCGAAGATCCACCTAAAGGAGGTGGCCCCCTCGGAGGCGGGCCTCCAAGGGGTGGTCCATTAGGTGGTGGTCCTCCAAGTGGTGGTCCTCTGGGTGGTGGACCTCCAGAAGGTAGCCTCCAACCGGTGGACCCCCAAAAGGTGGTCCTCTAGGCAGGGGACCTCAAGGAGGTGGGCCCCTGAGTGGTGGTCCTCCCGAAGGTGGGCCTCTAGGTGGTGGTCCTCCGCCAGGTGGGCCTCCTCTTGGTGGACCTCTAAAGGGTGGGCCACCACAAGGTGGCCCTCTGACACCTCCAGCAATAAGAATAGGCATTCCCCCCATTGCCAGCATATAAGACCAATTAGGTTTCCCCCAAGCTGTAAACGTGTTTCCTAGGTAAGTGATTCCAGAATACATAGTTCCTGTAGGCGTAGGTTGATAATTCATGTTTACTACAGGTAATTTATTAACTGGGTAACCATAACCCCAAGAAGGTTGGTTAACAATAGGTTACACCCCTAAGGGTTGACCTGAATTAGGTGGAGGATTTACCATATTGGTATGGGTAGGAGGAACATACACTACAGATTTCCCTGCAATAGAGGTTTGTCAAGTACTAGTAACAACTCCACTAGCTGGTAATGTAGGTCACGTCGGGGGTTGACCCCCAGCGTTAGAAGGTACAGACACTACTTGAGTTGAGGATTTCCCCCCAGCTCTAGAGGGTGCAAGAGGACTAGCAATAGACCTAGAATTTAAAACTGTAGGATTGGAGGTTTGACCCGGATTATGAGGAGAAAAACCACGAGGTGGAGCATCATCAGAAAGAGGACTATATCCTTCAGGCCATGGGTATGTCAAACGGGGTAAAAGAGTTGACATAGGTTCTTTATGAAGTATAGGAGTAGACAAAACCCTATCCATTCTCTCTTGAAAATTATGAGCACGACTAAGTGACTCTTGGATTCTTCTATATGAATCCTCATTCAGAGGAGAGTTTTCAAAAGAGGGTATAATAACCCCAAATTCAACAATGGCTTGACCCATAAAGGTTCTCCAAAATGGAGCATCAGGGCCATACTCAGATGCACCAACATCATCTACTTGACCTTCTATTGGTGAATGAAAAGAAGTTTCAGCCGCAGGAGACTATTGGATAAAGGGAGATGCATAAGAAGGGAATTGATCTCCACTTTATACAACTAGATTTTCCCTCGCGCGAGAGGTAGTTGCAACTCCTTGGTCAGTGGCTTCCATGGGGCCTTCCCCTGTTGTAGGTAGAAAGTCAAGTGGTAAGCCCCAGGTTCCATCGGGATCGTCTCAACTAAAACTCAGCCAGATTGTAAAAGTCACTAAAACCTAACCGAGGGTTTCAAAACTAAGAAAAATCACACAAAAATTTCTCCTACTCAAGCTACAAGCCACAAGCAAACTTAAGTGATAGGATGAGCTCAAAATAGTCGGTCTCTCACCAGGATTGTCAAGCAGGTGCAACTCACGATATACTGAAGGTACGTGCATAGTAGTCTCCCCGAGTGTTGTTCTCAGTGTATTGCTCCAAACCAGATGACCAAAGGGTTTTTCTCAGTTGGACAAGGAATCCTAGTGGGATCTCCCGATATACACAAGGTACGTGGGAGCTCAAATCGGTAGTAGTGTTGTCTAATGCACAACCGTCCACAAGGGTCCTTCCGATATACAATTGAGTACGTGAAGTACCTTTTTATAGACCTCAAGGGTACGTGAAAGGTCGTTCGATATACCAACAATACGTGGAAGAACCGTGCGAGTCCCGAGTTGCAGTGCAAGTGAGTAATGATAGCTCCTACATTTTACAATGTCCAAACACGTCACTAACTTATCACTCAAATTTCTATACAATTTTAGACCTATAACTACCGTTAATTTTATCTTGAGCAATTAGGTTAATGCATGAGATTTTGACAGAAATGTAAAGCCATGAGAATATGAAATGTAGATAATTTCACTTTACTTTTCAAGACATGCCTACCTATGGGAAGGAGAGAGTATTTTTGTTTCCAATTTTTGTGTTGAAACCAAAAATTTTCCCAAACAACTACACTAAACCAAAAATTTTTCAAGAAAGGGAACAAGCAAGAAACTTCAAACTGATTTTAAAAGCAAGAAAAATAGAGTAAGATCTCTTTTTCTAAGAAGAAAGACAAAACTCATTTAAAGGCACAATCAACACTTTTTCAATTTTTCCTTTAAAACGAGAAAGATCTAACTTAAAACTACTAATATTTTTCTTTTGATGAGATCAAAATGTAAAATAAAGAGAAGAAATATGGAGATTTGAAAGCTGATGAGGCTAATCAGAGGTCCAATGATTCATCCTCCAACAAAAAATATGAATAATTCTCAACAAAAAAAACTCTTTTTTCAAAGCAAAAAAGAAGTTCTTCACAAACTTTTAATGAGAAATGAAACAAGCTATCAATCAAGTAAGTCTTTCTTTGTTGCTAGGACAAGTGTTCTTGAAAATACTAAGGAAGATCATAACAGCTGAAGCTCATCCCCAATGGAGTCGCCAGATTTGTTGCTTATTTCTGGAATGGCTTTATTAGGATTATTGATTGGATTACTAGTCAGTTGGGATGGAAGGTTGGGAATGGTTTAAAGATTCGGCTGGGACTGGACCCTATTGCTGGCCTCAACTCGCAGTATCTATTATCCGAGGAGCTTAGAGATTACCTTAATGACCTGGGGATATCCAATCTAACTTAGGCTCAAAATCTAGATGTTTGTGGTCATGATGGTTACTACTAGTATACTGCATCAGATCTGTACTTGGGGGGTGAATGGGTTGAACAATGGTGTGCATATGTCAAAGGATTGACTCACGGTGGTATAAGGATTGGGATTTCTGAAGACACACTTCTTTGGATGTATGACAAATAGTTGGGAATGGTGACAACTAAAAGAGCATATGATCTTATCATCTCTAAACAATGGACAATCATGGCCAATGATTTCCTTTTGAAGATTTGGCACCTAAATATTCCACAAAAACTGAAGTGTTTTATCTCGCTAACTTGTAATCTGAAAATTAACACTTGGGATACTCTGTGCAAGAAAGGTTGGCACGGTCCCAATATGTGTCGTTTATGCAAAGTGGAAGCTAAAACAGTTGAACACCTTTTTGTTGGTTGGCCTTTCATGTGGAAGTTGATACTGGGCCTCAAAAGACTTTTTGATGTTCATTTGCATTGGTCTACTCCATCCCTTATGGAAAATCTTATTAGTTGGTTCTCAAAGGTGGTAGCCTCCAGTACCTGCCTCTTTTTTTCATCTGGAATATCTGGAAGGCAAGGAACCGCAATTTATTTGAAGATCCAGATCCTAACATAGCCAATCTATGTCATAATATCCTAGATGAGGTTACATCTTACAAGGTCCCGCGGAAATCAAGGCATAAAATTCATGACATTGGAGATCCTCTTGATGCAAAATTTCCTATGGTTTTCTTTGATGGAGCTGCTGCAAACTTCATTGGAAGAGCGGGTATATGTATTTGGTTAAATGATCGCCACTTTTTTGCTATTAAACTTGGATGTGGGAGCATTACAAATACTAGAGTTGAACTTTTAGCACTCTGGGCATCTTTACTGGTCGCCAAAGATATTGGGTTGCCATACCTACATATCTTTGGCGACTCCCCAGTGATTATAAATTGGGCAAAGGGTGAATCCACTCTTGACATGGTGAACCTTGAGGCTTGGTGATACAATACCATATTACTCATGTCCTAATTCACCTGGGTGGATTTCAGTCATATCTATAGGGAACATAACAAGAGGGAAGACATCTTATCCAAGGAAGGGCTCTGTATGGCTCCTGGTCATCTCTTACTTACTGAATCTTGTGATGGTGAGTTTATTGGGGAAGTCTCACTCCAACTTTTTTAGAATTTTGCTCCTTTTATTTCAAATATTTATCTCATGGACTTTTTTGAGTTATTTATGGTTATGCTGAGCAGCAGTAACAGGAATTTTGAGAGTCACTAGCCTGCTTTGGATAAGGTATTTAGGCTCTTGTTATGTTCTTTATGGACATTCTCTGATTGATGATTATATGGCACACTTATGAGAGGTCATATTCATGTATTGATGCCCAGGTGCTGATAGTGTGTTTCTCATCATGGGTTTAGTTAATATTCTAATTTGTATTGTATTGTGATGTGGTATTACTGTTACTGTTAGACCTTGACACAGGCCGTGAAGAACCTCAGCAAATCAATATCTTATTATGTAGATGAGTGTTACATATAAAAGAAATCAAAATCATTATCTACACTTAGATAACGAGATTATTGACTAGATTTTACTAACTAATAACTGAAATAGTATTTACAATGTAATCCCGAAGGATTATTCAACATTCCCCCCTTAATCCGAAGGGACATCTGACATGCCAAGCTGCATTCTAAATTTTTCAAACTTTTCACGGCCTAATGCTTTAGTAAAGATATATGCAATTTGCTCTGAAGTAGGACAATGTGTTAGATGAATGGTTTTGGCCTCAACATGATGTCGAATCAAGTGATATTTGGTGTTGATATGTTTGGTTCGATCATGGAATTTTGGATTCTTGGCCAATTGAATTGCAGAAGTGTTGTCAACAAAGAGAGGCGTTGAAGTCATTTGTTTCTCCTACAAGTCTTCAAGTATTTTATGAAGCCAAATGATTTCTTTTGTGGCTTGAGCTACTGCAACATATTTGGCTTCAGTTGTAGAATCAACAGGAACAGATTGCTTTCATGATCTCCATGTGATAGCTGCTAATCCAATGTTCATCAAATAACCTGAAGTAAAGACCCCATGCTCTTTATCTCCATCAAAATCAGAATCTGAATAACTAGTGAGATGAAAGTCTAAAACTATAGAATATTTGATGCCATAAGATTGAGTGCCTTTTAAATATTTGAGCACTCGCTTTGTTGCATTTCAATGACCTTCACAGGGATGATGCATAAACCTGGAAAGTATTCCTACAACAAAAGTTATGTCAGGACAAGTAGTAGTAAGATAAATTAAACTTCCAACAAGCTGCATGTACTTTGTTGGATCTTCAAATGTGCCACCTTCATTTGAAGTAAGCTTTAGACTCTGCTCCATTGGTGTTGAAACATGATTACAATCCTGCATACAAAATTTGTTTAATAACTCTCCAACATATTTTTTCTGAGAAATGAAAATGTGCTTTGGTTTTTTATCTACTTCAATTCCTAAATAATAATGTAATAATCCCAAATCTATCATATCAAAAACCTTTTTCAACTCTCTTTTGATAGATACTATATAATCATCATTATTTCATGTGATAAGAAAATCATCCACATAGACAACTAGATATACAACCGATCTTCCAACTTTCTTGACAAATAAAGTTGCATCATCTAGATTGAAGTGCTTATAATTCAATTTGAGAAGATGCTCAATTAACTTTTCATACCAAGCTCGGGGTGCTTGCTTTAAACCATATAAAGATTTGACTAATTTGCATACCTTCTGTTCTTGACCTTTGATAGTAAATCCTTCAAGCTGATCCATATACACATCTTCTTTTAAGTCTCCATTCAAAAATGCAGTTTTTAACATCCATGTGATGTATCTTCCATCCTTTTTGTGCTACTAACGAAAACTAAGTTTGAATGGTGCCCCATTTACCTGTAGGAGCAAATGTTTCTGTGTAATCAACACCTTCTTTCTGTGCATACCCTTTTGCTACAAGTTTCGCTTTGTGTTTGTCAAGTGAACCATCTGTTTTATACTTATTTTTATATATCCAATTGCATCCAATCAGTTTGGTTCCAATTGGAGGGTTCACCAACCTCTAAGTTCCATTTTTTATGAGAGCATCATACTCTCTTTGCATTGCACTTTTCCATACATCACTATTTACTGCTTCTTGAAAAGATGTAGGTTCATCAAACACATGAAGTTTAATTCACAATCTAATGTTACAAAATCATCATACCTTTTAGGAAATGTCTTAGTTCGTATTGATCTATGAACTTCTTCTTGTTGTGGTGTTTGCTCTATTTCTTCTTTAAGAGCAGGGTCTACATTATCCATGATACTTAGTTTATCCATTCCATTAACAATATCATCAACTGTCTCATCTTCTGTTTCATCAACTTGTGCAATAGAATCATCAACTTGTGTATTATAAGGAAATTCCAAAACTTGAACTTGACTTAGAACAAGAATCCCCCCTTCAAGATTTGGAAGTTCATTATCCATTTCATGATAGTTTTTTTTAGAATGAAATCTATCAAGTTGAGCAAGTTGTTTATCAATAGTGAGTGCATCTTTCTCAAACTCAAGAAATATAACATCTCTAGAAACAATAAACTTCCTGTTATCTTCATCATACAACCTATAAGCTTTAGAAGTATTAGAATATCCCAAAAAAATATACTTCTAACTTCTTGCTCCCAATTTATGTCTTTGTTGCTCAAGAATCAAAGCATAACATGTGGAACCGAAAATTCTAAAATGCTTGACAACTGGAAGATGATCATGCCACATTTCATAAGGTGTTTTGTTTTGTAGTGCAACAGAAGGACATCTATTCTTAATGTAGACAGCACAAAGAACTGCCTCTCCCCAAAACATTAACTTGACATTTTTAAAAAACATCATTGATCTTACCATATTCAAGAGTGTCATGTTCATATGTTCTGCCACACCATTTTGATGTGGATTATAATGAACAGTTGTTTGATGTTTAATACCATTCTCCTGCAAATATTTTTCAAACTCTTGAGATCTATATTCACCACCATTATCAATTCGAAGGGTTCCAATATTGAGTTGAGCTTCATTTTTAATCCGTAAGTGAAAATTTCTGAATGTATCAAAAGCTTGAGATTTTGCTTTTAATAAATAAACCCAAGACATCCTCGTAAAGTCATCAATGAAAGTCATGATATATTAGTTACCATTTGCTGATGGAACGGGCATGGGCCCACATAAATCTGAGTGAATAAGACCAAGCTTTCTTGAAGCTCGAAACATAGAATCATTAAAAGGTTGTTTACTGTGCTTGCCTAAGATACAAGCACCACATGGGGAAAGTTGTCTTGGAATAGTAGGAAGCCCTTGAACTCCTTTCTGTTTCATAATCCTGAGACTGTCATAACTAATCTAATCAAATCTAGCATGCCACAATAACCTGGAAGATAAATTACTATTACACTGAACCAAATTTGCAAAATTCTGTGAATTGGATGATGTACCATTCAACTTTAAAAGTTTGTTATCTTCCACTCCATTCATTACAACCACATTATCATAAGCTCTTCTAATTTCAATGATACCATCAAACATATGTATCGAGTGATTTTGTTGTCTAATTTGCACAAGAGATATTAGATTTCTCTTTAATTGTGGAACATAAAGCACGTTAGAAAGTATATAATCAGCAAGTCCTGATAATTTCAATATAACAGAACCAATTCCTGAAGGTTTTAACTGAGACTTATCTGCCAAATGCACTACCCCATCAATTTGATCACTAAAAGTTTCAAAGAAGTCTTTTCTAAATGTCATATGACATGTGGCTCCGGTATCCAATAACCAAGTATCATTCCATGAAAACGAATTACTAAAAGCTTTTTCAATTCTTAGATTACAATGTGCAACAACATAATGTGCAGATTTAGGAGGGTTACCTTTATCATTTCCTTTATCTTGTACTTGCTCTTTCTTGTTTACAATTTTATCCCAAGAAGTTCTACAATAACTGGCAGTATGACCAGTTTTTCCACATCTATAACATTGTTTCTCTCCTTGATTAAATCTTCCCCTCCTTCCTCTGTACTGTCCTCTTTGTCCTCTACCTCGACCTCTGCTTCTATTTTCATCCTTTGCAAATTCTTCTTTTGATTTGTGTCATTTCTGTGCAAGACACAAAGTTTCTTAATTGGGTTTAGACTCCTTCTTCCCAAATGCTTTCTCTCTTTCTGCAATTTTCTCAACAAGTGTTTCAAAGGTCATAGCTTTCATTTGACCACTAGCTTGAAGTGATTCTAAATAATGAGTATATGTAGGATAAAGAGCTTTAATAAATGCAGTAAGTTGAATGTCAACTTTTACACCAGTTGCATCAATATCATGGAAAATGGCTCTAATTTCAGAGGCAAGTTTCATTGGATCATTATCTTCTACTTACTTCTTCCGTTACAGAGGCAATAATCAAGGCATAAGCCTTCTTGTCCTTGCTTTTCCATAATGCTAACTCTTTGGCATTAGTAGGTGGAACTGGTGCACTTTTATCCACTTCATTTAATGCTCCTCCATCTTCCTTATCTTCTAAATTCTCATTTTCACAAATTCCATCCCACATATCATTAAAAATAAGGGTATTTTTAACTTTACGAAATCATTCCTGATAATTTTCTTTTCCAGATAAAATAACTCCAACAATCGAAATTAAAGAATTCATTGAAATTTACTGTGTGGTAAATTTTTGTGTACAAAATACAGTCTAATATATTCTTTTCCTTTTAGCCAATGTTTTTAAAAATATTTTTATCTTCTAAATAGATTTCCGGAAAGGTTTAATATTTCAATTTAAAAAAATCTTGCACTCAAATATAAATGGCTGTATAAAAAATTTGATTTTCTGAAAAGAACTCCCCAAAGATTTGAAATTAATTTAAAGAAACCATTGCAAGAAAACATAAATGGCGGCTCTCTTCCTTTTTCTTTTTCTTTAAAAAAAAAAGAAAATAATTCTTCAAAAGAATTACCAGAACAATTTACGTCCAGTCTCTTCTTAATGTGCAGTCTTTGTCTCTCTTCCACAATCTTTATTAAGCAGCTCTCATTTCTTCCTTTCTTTTCTTCATTTCTTGGTGATAGCTCCTTTGTTGGCTCCTCCTTCACGGGCTCCTTCTTTCTCACCAATGCTTCGTTGCCTTTGCTCTGATACCAATGACACAGGTCGTGAAGAACCTCAGCAAATCAATATCTTATTAAGTAGATGAGTGTTACATATAAAGGAAATCAAAACCGTTATCTACACTTAGATAACAAGATTATTAACTAGATTTTACTAACTAATAATTGAAATAGTATTTACAATGTAATCTTGAAGGATTATTCAACAAACCCATTGTGGTAGTGACAGTCTTGTATGATTATGTACCAGATTATCTTTGATTTACTAAAATATCAAGAAACTGTTTTTTTTTCCAGTGGCTGGGCCCATCCAACGATATATACAATAGGATCTAGACATATGTATTAAAACTTATAACCTGTAATAATATATGTACCTAAGTCTGAAGACTGGAGGGGAGAAAGCGGGAGACTGGCGAGGGTTTGAAGGAAACAGGCCTTCTTCTTCTAACTCAGGGCACGCGGCACCGGTCAGTTCGAAGCTGATCGCCCTGCCCGGCATTTGGGCCTCCTTCAGGGGGCCATGGAGACATCAGGGTAGGAAGTGCCCACTCAAGATCAGGGGCCTTCTAGCTCGAGGAAAAACTCCAGGACTGAGGAGGGCCAGGGGGGAGGACCACTAGCCTCCTGGAAAGGCAAACGAACGAGCATGGGGGGCTGCTTCCCGCGAACGGCCTCTATCCCTATGATCCAGATCAGATCCAAGGCAGCGAGGGAAAAGATCGGGATCTGGAAGGAAAAGACTCTTATTGGGAAATTTGTGGGGATATGGCCGAGGGAAAAGGACTTGATTAAATGGATCAATGGGGTGTGGAAACCCAAGGGCCACTACGACCTGCAGCTGGGGTCAAAAGGGTTCTTCACTATCATCTTTTTTAACCAGGAAGATAGAGACATAATTTTGGAAGGGGGCCCATATTTTTTCTTCTCAGCGGGTCTCTTCCTGCGGCCATGGAAGGAGCGCTTCAACCCTGAAACGAAAGATATGACGGTTGCCCCAGTATGGATCCGTCTTTTCTCCCTCCTGGGTGAGTATTGGGACCTAGAGACCTTGTGTGATATAGGAAACAATCTTGGAGAATTTATAAAGGTCGCAGAACAAACAAGGATCCAACGTTACACAACCTTTGCTAGGATTTGTGTTTACATGGACCTCTCCTGAGAATTGCCTGAAGCAATCAGTCTAAACTGGGAAGACAAAGAATGGATCCAGCCCATCGATTATGAACAGCTCCCCTTTAGATGTCAGCTCTGCCATGAATACGGTCATTTAGGGAGGAACTGTCCCAGAGGCAACCCTAAGCCGAATCAGTGACACATGCGCCCCCCACTTCGGTGGTTGAAGAAGGGTTCACGCTGGTTAAGAACAAGCGTCGTGGCAAGGGAGGAGGAAAACCTCCGGCACGCTTGGATACCTCGACCCATGAGAAACCCCAAGGGAACGCGTTCGAAGCTCTAGCGTCCCTATAAGAGGGTGAGGAGTCGCAGGCTAGGACTCAGACAGAAGACCAACGTGAAGGCCTTCCAGCATCCCCAGGGCCAAAGGAATCTCAGCAGATGGAAGGGGTGGAGAAGGACGAGGGTGAAGACATGGATCTGGGCAAACTAGACCTGGACGCCTTAGAGGAAGAATGCAGAAAGAAAGGACATGGATACGTCTCCCGCCATCAACTAGAACTTCTCCAGGAAGCCATAATCCGAACAGGTGCGGTGGAAAGCCTAGGAATCGACCCAGATACCCAGAAGGGTAGTAAAAGGAAATCTCTCGAGGAGGAATTGCACCGTGGACGAAAAACCAATAAGCAGCGAATAGTAGCGGTGGGAGTTCGGCTGATCGAATATGGACAGTACCCTACGATCGAGGCGGCCTTCTTCGAAGCCAAAAAGATTTGTCAATGAAGCTCATCTCTTGGAATATCAGAGGGTGTAGTAACCCTAGGAAGTGGAAAGCTTTAAACCGTAAGCTCAAACAGGAATCCCCAGATATTTTGTTTCTTTAGGAAACCAAATGCAGTTTTGGAAGTCTGTTGAAAATCAAAGACAAGATCTGGAAGGGAAGTCAGGTTATGGCCAACGATGCCGCAGGGCAATCAGGAGGCATTGCTATTCTATGGCAACCACGATCGGTCGAACTCTCCAACTGGCAAGCCCACAAGTTTGCGCTCATGGCAGACTTTTGCTTTCCAGATTCGGGACTTAGGGGTACGACAGGAAACATCTATGGACCTAGATATTTCTAGGAAAAGCACTCCTTTATGGGTTTCCTTCAATGGATCCAGGAACAAGCGGAACAGGGTCAATGGGTTCTTGGGGGCGACTTCAATCTCATCGCCAACCTTGAAGAGAAGAAGGGGGGACGACGAATCATGGATAAATTCCAAGAAGCATTCAGCGAGTGTCTGGCTCGGGGACCGCTGGTCGACGTGGAAACGGGAAACGATTGGTTCACGTGGAACAACAAGCGAGGAGGGGAGCATTTGGTTATCTCTCATTTGGATCGTTTCTTGGTGTCAGAAAATATCATGCACAGCACGGGGGACATTATGGAGGTTGATCTCCCGACGAATGGCTCAGACCACTGGCCCATCAGCCTCTCTTGGGATGGGACTGGGTCTCCTAGAGGGAAACCCTTTAGGTTTGAAAGTTTCTGGATGGAACACAAGGACTTCAAAAACCTAGTAGGTCAGTGGTGGCAGGAGTTTGTCCCCCCCCAGGAACCGTCATGTTCCGATTCCAACAGAAACTAAAAGCCCTAAAAGCGAAAATCCGCAAATGGAACCGGGAGGAATTCAGAAACCTTTTTGAGGACAAGAAACAACTGTTGATGGAGCTGGACCTCATCAATGAGGATGGAATGAGGAAATGAAAAAAACAGAAAAGGCACTCATGGAACAGTTGGCGGATAGAGAGAAACAAGAGGCTCTATATTGGCAGCAGAAAGCGAGAGTGAAATGGCTGAAGGAAGGTGAGAGAAACACTAAATTCTTTCACGACTCGGTGATCTAGAACATGAATAGCTCTAGAATTCAGAGGCTTAAAATCAGAAATGGAGATAGAGTGGACACTAGGAGGGAAATAGAAACCGAACTCACTCAATACTTCTCGGAGATCCTCAGGGAAGATGTGGGAGAAAGAAGCAGGGGGATTGAGCAAATCACCAGATTAGTTCCCAGAATGGTCACTGCAGAAAATAATGAAATGCTGGTTAAGCCCATTGAGATGCAAGAAGTGGAGGAAGCAGTTAACCAGATGGCTCTCGGGAAAGCTCCTGGACCAGATGGGTTCACTTCCAACTTCTTCCACCTCTTCTGGGACCTAGTCAAGGAGGATGTGCTGGCTATTGTGGAAGAATCCAGACTAAAGAGAGGAGTCCTCAAAGCTTTTAACGCTACTTTTCTCACCCTCATCCCGAAAGAAGCAGGCACAGAGTCTCCTGATAAATTTAGACCTATTGCGTTATGCAATGTCATATACAAGATCATATCCAAATTCATTGCTAACAGACTCAAACCCCTCCTTCCGGTGCTTTATAAGTCAGGAACAATCGGGTTTTGTGGAAGGAAGGAAAATTTTGGATGGACTTGTTCTGGTTCATGAAGTGCTGCACTCGCTTAAGAGCTCCAGAATCCCTGGGATGATGATCAAACTTGACATTGCTAAAGCTTATGACAAACTCAATTGGGAATTTATGGAGAGAATGTTGGGGGCATATGGATTTTCTCCCATGTGGGTGGAGTGGGTTATGGCCCTGGTCTCCTCTCCCTTCTTTAATATCCTCCTTAACGGGTCCCCGACATCGTCCTTTCATCCCTCTAGGGGCATTCACCAAGGGGACCCCCTGTCCCCGTTCTTATTCATTCTCATGGTGGAGGGTCTGAGCCGCCTAATTGATGACCAGGTTAGCCATGGGACAATTCGTGGAGTGAGAGTTCAGGAAGGGATGCCCCCTCAGACGCATCAACAATTCGTGGATGACACCATGCTCATGGGGCACCCTTCAGTCCAAGAAGCCAAAAGCCTCAAAAAAAGTTTGGACCTGTTTGCTCAGGCCTCGAGATTGGCTGTTAATCCCAACAAGTCTCAAGTTTTCTTTGTTAATACCCCACCGACCACCTAGAGGAATATCTTAAGAGTCTTAGGTTTCTCCAGAGGAAATCTTTCGACTAAATACCTTGGTATCCCCATGGGGCTTGGACGGCCAAAAACAACAGAATGGCAGGAATTTTTGGACAGACTAAAGCAGAGACTATCTAGCTGGGTCCTCCGCATTCTCAACTTTCCCAGCAGGTTGATCCTGATCAAGTCTATTTTACAGGCAATGCCAACATACCTTTTCTCAGTCTTAGCGGCTCCTAAGGCTATCCTCAAGCAAATCCGAAGCATTCAACGTAATTTCCTTTGGGGATTGAGTGGGGAAAAGGCCAAATTTTCTTTGGTAAGCTGGGAGGATGTTTGCAAGCCAAAGGATCAGGGTGGTCTCGGACTGAGGGATCCTGAAATCATGTCTGAGATATTAGGGGCCAAGATTTGGTGGAGATGGATCTCCCACTCATCGGAACCTTGGGCCAGATTGTGGAGTACAAAATATGCCAGGGGCAGGCCTAGTCATGCCCTGATTCGCTTTAACGAAACTCCCAGTGGCTCCCCCATCTGGTTAAAGGCCTTAGCTGGAAGATCAATAATCTAAGAGCATAGCTTTTGGGAGATCAGGGATGGTAATTGGGCGAAGTTCTGGGATGACTCATGGAACCAGTTCCCCATCCTCGGAAGAAATCCCCGATGGAACCATATCAAATAGCAGGAGACTGCGAGGGGCAGGTTACTGGTGAACCAGTCATGGAATCCGAGAATTCAAGAAGACTATCAACGGTGGAACTTTCCTGAGAAACCAACCCTTATGAGTGAGGAAGACTGGGAGGCCTTCTAGGAGGAATTGAGCAAACGCTTTATCAAAACTCAGGCGGGCCCTAATATTTTACGGTGGGGATATTCTCCGAAAGGATCCTTCAACGTCAAAGAGGCCTACAACATTAGGATGACAAGGAACGTGGAGATGGATGACATCTGGGGAAAAATCTGGAATGTCAACTTATGGCCCAAGGTGGCTCTTTTTGTTTGGCTGGTAGTCAAAGGAAGAATCCTCACCTGTGACAATCTGCGAAAACGCGGGATTATAGGTCCATCCCAATGTTGCATGTGTCAACACGCGAAGGATACGATGGGCCACTTACTGGACAGTCGCCCCTTTGCGGCAGCAATTTGGGATAAGGGGGCGTTGATGTTCAGAAGGAGCGACAGGATTCGGGGGCTCCCATCCCAGACCATCAGAGACTGGAGCCCGCGAGCATTCACTAACCCCATCCTCAGAACCATTTGGAATGCCTTTCCAGGCATGGCAATGTGGTGTATTTGGAAAGAGCGAAATGCTAGGATCTTCCGTGGGCGAAGCAAAAGCACGAAGGCAATCTGGAACGTGGTGCAACACAATTTGGTATCCTCAATTAAGTGCATGCAATGGAATGAACAGGATCATATTATACCGAGGGAGGAACTCCACATTGCGGAGAATTGGGGATTGAATAAGCCTATGATTGAAGCTCTGGATTATCGAGATAAGCAGTGCATCCCATCCAGTCCTTCTTCATGAGTGGCTCCCCCCCCCAGTGTCTTTAAACTTAAATTTGATGGAGCATATCGCGGCAACCCGGGCCAGGCTGGTTTTGGCGGTCTTGTTCGTGACCATGAGGGCCGGATCAGGATAGTGTTTATGGGAGCCATTAGGGAGGACACCAATAACTCCGTTGAGTTGGAAGGCCTCATACGTGGAGCGGAAATGCTGATTAGGGGGGGTCTCCTTCCAGCAATAATAGAAGGAGACTCCAACATCCTTATCTCAGTGGCCAAACGTCTCCTGAGTGGCCAAAAGACCGAAAAAATCTCTTTGAGCTGGCGACTTGCATACAGATTGGAGTGCCTGCGTGTCCTCCTTCTGTCGCACCCCGCCACCTCCTTTCACCATGTCAGGAGGGAAGCGAATAAGGTGGTCGACTGTCTAGCAAATGCCGGGGTGGAATGTGGAGTTGGCTTTCGATGTGATAGACTTGACGTCTTCGCAGAGGAGGGATAGGCCCAACAATGCCGTCACATGGCCAGTAAGGATCTATCAGAGACCACACAGCTGGACGAGCGACCGGACGGGAGAACAGATGGCATTCGGAGGCACGAGCACGCCCACATGCATCAGCGCTAATGTAGATGAGAACAGGTGGCATTAAAATTCGTCGGCGCCGGTGCCAATCCCTCCTCATTATTTCGGTCACTGGAGTCGGCCTTTCCACGCTTGGCTCTGAGTGCAAGGATTATTATTCGGACAAGGATAATCAATACAGGACGGAAGCCTGGGGTATCATGATGGGAGTGACGCAGGATCTCCTCAGGGACGAGTACGCTCGCACAAATGACCATCCATTATATCCAGGTGACCTGGCGTCCTTCCAAGACAAGTTATTCGCCAGAATTCGCAGGTCTGTGCATTCGCCCATTGTTTGGTGCAGTGCGATTGAGCTCAGCCCTATTAAGAGCCCCCTCTGCTGCTTCGTGTGTTCATTCTTGCCCTTGGAGTTTCCTGCAATGGCCCCCAAGTGGCAACCCAGGAGGGAATGAGGAACGTCAGAAGTGACCGGAATTAAGCTGGCTAAAGGGAATCTGGCCAAACGCCAGACTCACCAAGCAACTCGTGTGCAGATTTTAGCCTAAGAAGAGGCGGAACGCTATAAGGAGCATGTCCCGCTCAACATTAGGCTTGAAGTCGAGAGGGTGGTGGAAGGGCTTTGGGCGAAAGCGAAAGCTATGCCCAGGGAGAACCTTCATGCTGAGGTCGCTGAGTGGGTCCTGGACTCGGGGAACAATGTGGGCCGTGCTTCGGCTTATGATCGAATGCTCATGACATATTGGGTCACGGTTCGACTGGTCGAGCATTTTGCCATGATGCGGGAAGCAAAACAGGCTGGGGATGTAGAACTGGTTCTTTTCTGGAAGGAACACAATGCAAAGTGTCACACCATGCACCACAAATTGGACGTTCTAGCTGCTCGCCTGGGGTTTCCTTTCCACCCAGTGGACCGTCGTGCTCTGGAGATGGCCCGGCCCCAGGAAAAGACTGGTCGCTGTGAAAAGGAAAGCCTCGGAGGTCGGGAGGAGGCTCGAAATCCCACAGGCCCCATGTTTCCGTCGTCGTCGCTGGTATCAGGTATGCAGCTCCCTGCGGCTGGAAGTCCCTCTGCTATTGCTCCTCGCTGGAACACCATCCCTCCTGGTGGGATTTGATTTTTCTTATCAATCTCTATCTCTCTGTTTGTATTCCTTTATTATGATGTGTCTCAGCCTCTATAATCTTAGTTGGTATATCAATAGGCAGTATGTTTCCTTCTGCGGGATGGATGGCGATAGAAGCGCTAATTCGCCTTGTTTGTGGGTGGGGAATCTTTGTAATAGGATCAGGATCCATCACAGAAACAGAGATATCAGGGGGGGTAAAAGGATATGGGAATTCGCTGTAATTTTTTGGCCAATTAGTTTTGCTCAAGTCCTAGCTGCGCTGTTGTTGGCTAGGACCAATGTCCCCCGTTTTTGGGCAGGCCATAGTCGTCTTTTTGCTTTGTAATATGGACTCTGTACGGTAATATAAAGTTTTATTTAAAAAAAAAAAACGTATAACGTGTAAAGAATGCGGGCTTGCATATGATGACGTGCAAGATTTAGATCTTAGTATTAAATAAGTTAGGTAGGCCGTCAAATTCCAAGCCTGCTAGCTGTTCTACAACCCCGCCGGTTTCAGTTTTAAAAATATTCATATTGCAATATGCAGCATTTCAACGCTTTTGGTATCAATCCAATGATTACTAGTAAAATACGATGTATCTTGCTAAGGGTTTTTTTATTACATTATCGCCACGCCATGTGATATGAGCAACCCCATTAATCAACCCTCATTTTTCGATGAAGTCCCAAACTAATTAATTGGAAAGTACTGCCCTTGGTGTACAAATTAAACTAGAGAGAGCGGAGCCGAGAGCCCAGAGCCGAGCCGAGCGTTGAATCGCTCTGAGCCGATCTAAGAATCATAAAACTGAAGAGGAGCTGCCCAGCATTCGAGCCGCTCTGCCCTCAGCCAAGTCGAGAGGCATATTATTCTGAAACTGCTCGACCGCATCTTCGACAGCAACTGGCCTCGATCTCGTGATCCTGTGCTGGCCTCCGCTTTCCCGCATTTCAGGGACTAAGCAGGCGTAACCGGGTATCCATTGTGCCCGCATTGTCGGGAGACTAAGCAGGCGTAACCGGGTATTGTTGCGAATCCGCTGTAGTGATCTTGTCTGCAACTTCCATATCTGAAGACTCAGCTTTCTTGATTTTAAGCTTACCCTAGCTTTCTTGATTTTAAGCTTAATCTAGAATTAGGCTACACGGCAATCGACTGGCGCCTAAACGAGATTCCACGGCTTTCTTTAAGCTTAGGTATCCATTGTGCCCGCATTGTCGGGAGAGATTGCTTATATTGTAAAGGGGCAGAGTCGCAGTCTTCGGCCTGAGCCCGCAGGCTCTTGGAATTTCAAGAAATGAGCCATGGCAAAGAAAATCAAGACAAATTTAATGGCGGCCAATGCGCAGAAACAACTTGGCCTGTCCAAGCAGGGAGGGGTTTCTTGCTTGGAACGCATGTAGGGGACCTAAGACTGGAGGCGATGTTTTGGATCTTTGCGGCGAAGTTCCTATCCGGGATTTGCAGGATGTTCGGCTTCTCTGGAAGACTTTTTGTTTGGTCTTCCGCTCCAATCGATGGGATACGGCTTCAAGAACCGGGGTCGAGTGCTCCAAGAATCGGTGAAAAATGACGGAGGCGGTGTCTGTGAACAGAGGCGGTGGCCTTTGTTATGTCTGATGTGTGGTAGTTGGTTCAGATTTTGGACTTTTAAGGTACATTGTGCTCTATCTTAGAGGCAATTATCTTTTTGTAATGTCAATTTTAGTTGGCATTTTTGTTTTATGTCGAGCGCTTTTGAGTGGATATACTTTTGCTTGGAGACCCGTTTTTTTGCGGCGGCGATGGCGTTCTCAGAGGTGGTGGCCTTCTTTGTTTTTCGGCAGTATGTCTGTTTGGTGCTTGTTGATATGCTTGTATTTCTGCATTTTTGTATGAAATGACAAATTTTTGTTGGATCAGTTTTTTGGATATGATAATGGTATTTTGTGCTCTTTTCTGAGGCAAATATCGGTATGTAATGACAACTTCATAGTTGAATTTTGTATAATGGACTTTTTGGACCATCTGCCGAATGCGAATGTGAATAAAATATTTACGAATTTTTTCTTTGGAAAAACAAAAATTAAACTAGATGTTTCCACCACAACTGACACTGACAAGGCCATTAAGTCAGGCCATTAAGTCAACTAGAAAGGCTCGCATTTCCATCTAGAAACTATACCTAGGGTTTGTATTCTCATAAGGTCTCCATTTTTTTAACTGGGGAAGCTCTGCTCCTCGGCTTCTCTCCAAAATTTCCCAAGCGAGAACCAGATTAGTCCATCAATACTCAGCATATGCTTCTGGAATGCACTTAACACTCCTATGTTCAGCATATGCTTCTCGAATGCACTTCACACTCCTTTGTTGGGTTTCGTTTTGAAAACTAAGGAGCTTGCGTATCCTTGAATTGATTCCAACCTCCACAACCCAATTGGCTAAGTTAGCTTTTATTTGGTGGTTAATTTCTATTACCGTTTCTCTGTAATTTTTATTCCTTAATTAGTGGGGAAAATAACTCCTGGTTTACCTTACAATGCAGGTATTGAACAACAAAAAGAATAATGGTTCAGATGTGCGAATTACCCGCAGTTTCAATCCCACCGGGTAAGCAGTATTCCCTTGACCAGCTTGAGTTCTTTCTTTCTGGGTATGGATAAGACGATTCAAAACTTTATTCGAGCTGCCCTTTCACCATTCCATGGTGAGTTTCGATGTTAGACCTTCAGTTCAATCGATTGCTTGTTGGATTTTATTTTTACTCATGGGCCTTGGTAGTAGCTATGAACCTAGGGTTTGAAGGACTTAGGGTTAAAAAGGCTTTGAAGCCTGGAATCTTCAGTTTAAAGATCATTGTGTGGAAGAGGGGCATTTTATACCCCAGTAGTAGGAGTAGATGTGTAATTTTTTATGCTTTTGTTTTTATAAAAACAAAGTAGCTTGTTCTTCAAATTAGATTTAAAATATTTAGGAGGACATAAAACTAATTAGATTTAAAATATGCCTGGAACGTTCAGTTTAAAGATTACTGTGGATCATTGTGGGGAAGAGGCTCATTCTATATCTCAGTAGGGAGAGATGTGTAATTCTTTCAATACTGAGCTGACACTTGCCTTTAGAAAACATATAAAATATTATAAAAACTAGCTTGTCCGGCCTAATTAGATTGAATGGCATAAAACTAATTAGATTTAGAATATTAAAAATGACATAAAAATTAAATCTATAAACATTGCATTATACACTTCCTCACCATTTCCATTTTAAAAGAGTAGAGATTTGATGTTCCTTTCTAAGATAAAGTTTATAATAAAATTCACACAACTGCAGAATCTAGAATCTAGCCACCAGGTAGTCCATAAGCTCTTTATGCAAACATATATGTACCTGGTTTTTGTAAAAGTATCCTATGATACTATTTGAACCTGGTAAAAGAGTTTATATTCTGGCCAATAATAATTTGAGCATGCTTGTATGTTAAGAGTATAGAGTTTTTATATGTTTCGTTGTAAGTTAATCAAGGCTTTAGGGTTGAAATACCCTTACGTCGACGGACTAACTAGTGAAGGCATTTCGTTTTCAAGTTTTTATACATCCGGGAACCTTGACCTCCTGTAACGTTGTTATTTTGATTTAAGCGATGTGACTATTTGAACATCTTCTTCAAATGAGTCCTTTGGTCGCGGCTTGTTTACCATGGATTGTTAGAAACAATGTATGAATTTATTTCGTAAAGATAATAAGGCATAACCCTGTACTCGAACTACTTTTAAGATTTTTGTTCTGGTTTGAGATGCTAACTTATTTACCTACGATGTTAGCGTTTAATCGTAATCAGTTACTTAATGTCTTAATAGCATACTAATACGTTATTAATGGCATGAATCTTTTGCTGTTCAGTTACGGTTGTAAATGTAGTTGCTATGTGCGTCGGGTTCGATTCCCAGGTAAAGATTCATTATTCGTTTGTTGCCTGGGTAGGGTTTATTTTTCCAGAATTACTATCTATATGTTTATTTTTAACCTTCGGCCACTTATTGTATGGCCATATTAAAGAGTCTCGATAATCTTTTTATTTCTCTGATTTTCAAGAATCGCTTTTGTCTTTATACAGAGATGATTGGACTGAAACAATTACAGTTTCCATATGGATGTTGAATGTTATCCATACACCCAGCGTGAACATGGGATTACACGTGGTAAAAATCCTTTATCCATCGTGCCAGGGTTAAATACAAGAGCTTTCTCCCCGTAATCCTTAACCGGATTCTATTATTCATTCACAGTTTGTATAGATAACGGTCTTGTCCTCAATAACACTGTTGTCAAACAATTGGTAAAGTATTTAACTCAATTAAAAGTACAATTAATGTACTGTATTCATGTAATGTAACAGAATAAAACACTTGTCAGGAATTGATATTCATGCAAGCAGCAGTAAATAAGACATAAATAAACCATGAATATCTTTTAACAACTGTAAAAATAAAACACTGAATAAAGCTTATCTGCAATTAAAGAGTGGTACTAGCTTTTGAGCAGCCTTGCTTTACCTGGCCTTTGGAGAACTAGAAGTCAAGTGACTTGCAAGCTTCTACCTCCTTTCCCACAACTCAAACTTAACAAGCTAAATCTTTTTTTTTCAAATGTCACCAAATAAACTAGAGAAAGTTACTACCAGATCTTGAAACTCTTAGAGCCTGATAGATCTAATTCCAGAGAGCCTAATAGCTCTCAAATTGCCCTAAGCTTGATAGCTCACATTTATCACAGAGCCTAAGAGCTCACACTTATCACAGAACTTGATAGCTCACACTTACACAGAGCTTGATAGCTCGATTTTAGCAGAGCCTGGAAGCTCCCTCTTTTCTTAAAGAGCTAGGTTTTTTTCTCTGTGCATATATTTTATTTGTCTACTACTTTTCTTGGCTAGTAACTACCTGTTTTCCATCTGGCAGTTTGTCCTCTAAGGATGATTAAAATTTCAGCTATTAACCTTAATTAAGAGTCTGTCAATTCACAATAAGGCTATTTATAAATATACCAAAAATTTAATTAAAATTATTAAATAACTATTTATTATTGTTTAATGTCATCAAAGTCATCTTAATGTCCATCACAAAAATTTAAATTTAATCACTGCTGTTACACTTTATTTATCATATGAAAATTTCCATTCACTGTTTATCTTATGAAAAATTCCATATTTTTGTTTCCAATATGTTAATGCAAGTAGGTTTCTTTTGCAAAGCAGAGACATTGTTTGCCAATGCAATTAGTGTCTGCACTTGTTATTTGCTAAACATATTGGTTACAATTATTTTAGTTAATATATTTATTATTATTATGAATTTTGTATTTTTATAATTTTTTTTTTTTAAAACGTGTATAAAAAATTATCTGAAATTCCAGGCCTAACAGGAGGCATTATAGTGTATCGAATTTTAAGCCTAACAGGAGGTATTATAGGGTATCAAATTTCAGGCCTAACAGGAGGCATTATAGGGTATTGCCATCGAATTTCAGGCCTAACGGGGAGGTATTATAGGGTATCGGTCTTCGGCGAGTGCTATGCACCTAACTACAAAATCTTTAAAACTCTGTCAGGCGTATGCCTATGCCATTGGTCCGCGTATATATCCATCCCTGCGGTAGCAAAATCCATGGCTCCCAGCATCCATGCCGTAGGTCTATGGAGCCACCGACACATCTTGTGAGTGAAACATGGGGTCATGGACATGCATTGCCTATTCACTCATATGCTTCATATGCAACGGAGCTTCCCTCTTGTGAATCCAAGGCAGTCATTCACTTCACGTGGCATCTCACCAACGATCATCCATACATGCATCATCCATCCAAATTTGAATTCAAATTCAGTCAATGGGAGGGTTTAATCTGAATACTGAACCCCCAACTACTATTTTGTCCTTTGTCCTCAATCATTCATTTCTTCCAAAAGTTAGTTGAAGCAGTTAATGTCTTGGGAAGAGCAAGGCATGGCAGTCTGATTGTGTGTTTGAGCAAGTCTGTAGTCTGGGAAGCTACGTTCTTACTTCTGAAGCAAGCAAACCATGGTTTGCGTTCCCAATTCGGTTTCTCATGGATCGCGTTGAACGTTTGGGGGGTTATTCTGTCATCCCTTGGTTATGTGGATTCATTCTATCATTCACGCATAGTGGTTATCCATTCACGATTATGCTTTGTTCATCAGCGAGAGTCATAGAGCGTTTTGGTTTTAGCAGAGTGTTGCTATGCATTTCCGCAAGTATTTTCCTTTATCGAACCTTGGTTGTGGGATTACAGTGTTATCCTGAACTATAGAGGGGTATGAGACCATGTTTTCTCTGTGTTACAGAGTGAAGCTTGTGTTTTTTTGTTTCTTTGTGGGTTGTTGTGATGTGCATTTGGTCTGAAAGACTTAGGAATGGAAGAGGCCCAGAATTGGCTGATAAAACTAGTGAAGAGAGGAACCTCACAAACAGATCAAGAGGGGCTGGAAAATCCTTTATGCACACCTTGAAGAGCACTGGAAGGGAAGGTATGGCCTGAGAGAATTGTGTAGCAGTGAAGGGAATAATTCCTTCCCTTGTGTTGGGTGTAAAGGTATTATGAAATGCCAAGCGGGATAAATCTGGTGTAGGTGTCCATAGCTCTGTGGTTGAGTTCACTAACTTAGCAATTCCACCTTTGCATTGCCTTAGCAGCCTGATAAACCCAACTCAACTGTTGGTTGGTTTGGCTGAGTCGTGGTGAGCATTTGACCAGGTGTGAGTCATTGCCCTAGCAGTCGGAGAAACCCACCTGTAGGTTGGTTTGACCGTGTTTTGATGTGTGTTGTCTATGTGTGGGCATGTTGTTTCTTAGTTCCTTGTGGAAATCATGCCCAGCTCAAGGGTGGCAATGGTGTTGAGAGATTAATGAATACACTGGCCTATGGTTGGGTGGAACGTTGTAGCGACATAGCTAGTTGCGGGACAACTTCATCATTCAAGATAAGTATTCTCTGTTGTGTTATTGCTGTAATGTATTTGCTTGTGAATGAAATGATCATGTTGAATGCTTTTGAATGACTTAAAGTAGAGGTTGATGTTGAATGAATGTCCCCCATTTTGCATTTGTTTATGCCTTGTATGTTTTAATTCATTTTGCCTAAGTTCATGGAGGCTAGTAGCCTGTTACAGAGTCAGAATGCATCTGAATTAACGTTTTTGCCCCTTGAAATCCGCCTGGGGAAGGTGGAAAATGGAAAAAAGAAGTTAAAACAGAGCAAAAATGTGTGTTTTTTGCACCTGGTATCCTCCTAGGGAAGGCGAAAGGCAGAAGGTAGGAAAACATGAAAGAGAACAAGGCAGAATGTGGGTTTTTGCACTCCATGATCCACCTACGGAAGGCGAAAGCGGAGAAAGAACTCGAAATTCCAAGTTAGAGGTGTGTTTTCCGCATGCTGAAGTCTGCCTGCGAAAGGCGGAAGGTGGGAGGCGGAAAATGGGAAAATGGTTAAGGTCGAAAGTTGGTTTTCTGACTTCCGAGTTCTGAAAGCAAAAGGCAGAAGGCGAAACCGTGGTTGAAGGACTCCGTCGAACGTTATGTTTTTAACTTCCGAGTTTCGAGTGGAAGGTGGAAGGCAGAAGGCGAAACCGTGGTTGAAGGACTTCGTCGAACATTTTGAGTTCCAATTCCGAGTTCCAGGAAGAAGGATAAAAGGCGAAAAGAGGCTTGAAGGACTGTGTCATGTTTTGAATTTCCGACTTTTGAGTTTCCGGTGGAAAGGAGGAAAGGCAGAAGGTTAATGTTTCCGTCGTGTTTTGAGTTCGGGTCTCGAGTTCCGGGCGGAAGGCTAATATTTTCGTCATGTTTTGAGTTCTGAGTTCCGGGCGGAAGGCTAATGTTTTCATCGTGTTCTGTGTTTCGATTTCAGAGTTCCGCAGGGCGGAAGGTGAAAATGACAGGTTCAGTGTGGAAGAGGTGTTTCGGGTCGCATAAGGGATATGTCAAGGGCGGAACGACTGTTACAGTGGTTTCTAAGCCTGAGAAAGAATGTTGAAGAGTGTGTTAATGTCCATGCCTTGTGTTTCGAAAGGAGAACAAGGGTTCTTGAAGCAAAATTTTTAATTTATCCGCATTATGGGGTATGGGGACGTTACAACTAGATTACCCTAGAGACAGATAGGGGCCCTATACTCATGCTAGGGAGTTTGTCATGGCTCTAGCCTGCTTGATCCCAAACCAAGAACCACAGTAGACAGTTGGGGTCCCAAGGGACTTACATTGCTCGGTTAACTAACCAGGAACCCTGGTTAACTAACTAGGGGGCCGAGACCTCCAGATACATTTTGAACCGAAGTTCAAGGATGATGCAATCCACCACTTTCACGGGGGCCAAGACCTCCGAATACATTTTGAACCAAAGTTTAGGGATGATGCAATCCTACCACTTTCACGGGGGCCGAGACCTCCAGATACATTTTGAATCGAGGTTTAGGGATGATGCAATCCACCACTTTCACGGGGGCCGAGACCTACGGATACTTTTTGAACCGAAGTTCAAGGATGATGCAATCCCACCACATTCACGGGGACCGAGGTCATCGGATCACTTTTGGACAAATGTCCCGGGATGATACAATCCCTCTTCATTCTCGAAGACCGAGGTCTCCAGGTCACTTTTGGGCAAGTGCCTAGGGATGATACAATCCCACCACATTCTCGATGACCGAAGTCACCGGATCACTTCTGGACATATGTCCCGGGATGATACAATCCCTCTTCATTCTCGAAGATCGAGGTCTCCGGGTCACTTTAGGGCAAGTGTCCAGGGATGATACAATCCCATTGCAACGTCACTACTCCCCCTTTCGAGGAAGGTCTTTCTGAACCACACCAAGCTTGTCTCGAAAGTGTTCAAACTTTACCCGAGACAGAGGCTTTGTCAGCGCATCATCATCTAAACCATCTTCATCTACATCTTCAGTATGTGAATACTGAACTATCACCATCTGTATCTCCAGTATGTAAATACTAAAACATCATCATCTGCATCTTTATCTTGAATGTAGAAATACCGGATTTCTATGTGTTACGACGGAACACAGGGTTCTCTATTATCACAACTCTCGTTATCACATAGAATCAATGTAGTATCCATCTTCAGTTCAAAGAGACCCGATATCAGCTTTCGAAGCCATATGACTTCACAACTTAGTAGAGCAATTTGCTATGTATTCTGCTTCAGCCATGCTACGAGAAACACTGGACTATTTCCTGCTAAACCATGAACTCATAGCAGACCCCAAACAAAAGCATCTACCTAATGTGATTTTCCTGTCTGAGATACTTCCGTCCCAATCTGCATCTGTGTAGCCATACAATCTATACTCAATGCTACCATCATAACATAAACCAAAGTCTATAGGTCCTTTCAGATATCTCATCACATGCTTTGCAGTTACTAGGTGAAGCCGTCTTGGTTGAACAAGATATTGACTTAAGGTGTTCACATCAAAACAAATGTTTGGTCTTGTATTTGTTGAGTATATCAATGACCCAATGATCTGTCTGTAATGAGTCATATCCACTAACTCTGATGAGTCATCAGCTAACAGCTTCAGGTTGGAGTCCATGGGTGTGGCCATGACTTTGCATTCCAACATATTGAATCTCTTCAATATCTCTACCGCATACTTTCTCTGGTTGAGAAAGATTTCTTCTAAACTTTGCCATACTTCCAGACCTAGGAAATAATGCATTAACCCAAGGTCTTTCATCTCAAATTCTTCTTCTAGTTTCTTCTTGCTTTCCATGATCTGTTTCTCATTTCCTGTCAAGGATAAGTCATCCACATATAATAACAGGATAACAAGTTCATCTTCTACAACCTTGAGATAAAGGTTAGGATCAACTTTATTCTTGGTAAATCCCATGCTCGACAAGAAACTATCTATTTTTCCATACCAAGCTTTGGGAGCTTGCTTTAGGCCATAGAGGGCCTTCTTCAACTTGCATACGTGATTCCATCTGGCTTCAACTTCTAAATCCTCGTGACTATTCGATGTAAAACTCTTTCTCAATCATACCATTAAGGAAGGCTTGTCTTTACTTCACCATGGAAGAAATTACCATGATAGTTCTGAAGGAAGTGTACCTTACTTCTTGGAGTAAGTGTCTCTTTAGAATTAATTCCCTTTTTCTAAAAGAAACCTCTGGCCACAAATCTTGCTTTATACTTCTTGATACTTCCGTCAGCTGCATGCTCTATTTTGTATATTTGGAGGATACAATACTCTTTCCTTTTGTATATTTGGAGGATACAATACTCTTTCCTTCTGGTTTGGGAACTATATTCCATACATCAATCTAGTATTCTTTCATCATAACATCTTCCATGAGTTTGTCTTGTCAGATCATCGACATATCCTAGTCTTCTGCATTCAACTTTGAAGGTTGGAACCCACTTTACTCTTGGTAAAGTCTCGATCCATCAAGAAGTTGCCCATCATGTCGTACCGCGTCGAACTCAGATATCTTCTGTAGTCACTCCCCCTGAAGTGGAGTATTATCTTCCTTCATTTTGTACAGGTGGTTTTATGTTTGATATATACTGGTCAATAGAGTATGTCATGTCATAGTCTATTCTTTCTGAGGCAAATCACGAACCTTTCTTTGTACACTTGTTCTTGTAGATCCATATGGAGGATACTATGTACTTCTCTTTATGTCTCGAAATCATATCGTATACATCATTCCCCATGATCAACTGTTATTCTTTGATCATAGTTTCTTTTATAGCATTCTTTTCTTCATCTTGAGTTATCTCTCATACCCATGGTGGTCTTCATCCTTTGAGGTGGATCTACCGCTCTTTGAAGCTCTTTCTTTCATCATGGTGTCTCTGACCCTGGGAGCTTCAAATTCATATGTTTATTGAATTGTCATCACTTATTCTTTGGAACAAGTCTCGTCCTTCTTTTCTTGTAGGAGGTTGTATAGGACCTTTCCTACAATTCAAATGCACCAGTTGCATGGTTAGAACTATTTCATAAAACATATGCATAACGACAAATTCTTATGCATCATGGAACTATTTAACCAATACAACATTCATCCATATTTCACAGAAACTTTCTAGATGCCTTCTATCTCTACCATGACATTATTGAGATTGTGCACTAATCCAATATGTTAGCAAAGAGGTTTGATAAGTAGCACTG
>LPNX010592329.1:9967-63453 GCA_001517045.1 Pseudotsuga menziesii | reverse complement strand
CATGCATATTAGTAGTATTAATGTAAACAATCTATCATGCATAACACATCAACTGAATACAATCAAATGCATAACAAAACAATATCATGAAATGTCAATTGAATACTTATCTTTTATTTGTTTCATGGGTAGACTCCATCTTGATCATTCTGCTTTATCATCTTCTTCATTCATGAAATCATCATTTTTTATCCAAATGATAAGATGAATAAGAGGTTCTTCAAGAATTGAGTTTTTCATATTCCTCATCACTTGAGGGATCTTCTTTGAATGGTGAGCGCTTGATCTTCAATTGCTCCCATTTTCTTCTTCTCTTCTTATTAGTCAAGTTGAAAGTAATCACTTACTTCTGGCATACATTCTTCACATGAATGAATCCCATGATCCTGGGAGGCCATTCAAGGTGGCTATCACCACTTCTGCATACTTCTTTTTCTACCGCTTCAAGTTGTTCTGCATTCTGGATCTTCACATTCTTCAACTGTATTCTCAAAGTCATCTTCTGATTTAAGTTCTTATCTTCAAATAGCTTGATCAAGGAATCAAACATCTTCGGTGTCTTTAGGGAAGACACTTGTGGTATAAGTTGATCAGTGATTGAATCAACAATGATCTTCTTGGCCTTGATCAAGTTCTTCTTGTGTAAGTCTTTGAGGCTCATCTCCCTCTAGAACTGGAACCTCTCTACTCATGTAGGTGTCCAATTCATTTTTTTCAAAGAGATTAAATACTTCCATGGTTGAAAGTTTTCAACTTCACCAAGCTTATCATCAAGCTGATGTGATAGATCAGTTTGAAATGAGAACCTCAAATGCAAATAGCAAAAGATTAGATCTTACCGATTTGAGGTGTCCGTCCTGCTTCCGGAGCTGGCTGATCTAGGATTTGTTAGAGAAACCCTAATTTTCAAGACTTGGAATCTTTCAGATCTGATTGGATAGAAATATAGATCTCTTCAAATGGAGCTGTCCAATGTACTCATTTTCTGTAAACAGTGGAGGGAAGCTCTCGGAACAGGAAGCCCTAGTTTTCCAATTTCTTCTGCAGAAATGCCTGTTACTGTTTCTGTGATATCTCCGAAATTACTACTCCTCTGTGTCTGAAATTTCGCACTCAGGTAACCTCGCATGTCCCCGATCCAAAAACACAAGCTTCATCAGAATTGGTTTCACTAATTTGAATTTATGATCATTTTCCCAAGGTGACCTGTTACAGGACTGTTCAAAACAGTGCAGTTGTACGGCATGCCACGTGTCACTGGTTCATCTTTAGGTTTTGAAATTTGGATCAAAGAAATTAAAGGCCGTGCTCTTTCTGGAACATCTTCAGGAATTCCATTTGGACTTCTGTAGCCCATGCTACAACAATTCTCCCCAGGTGTCCTGTTTAGAGATGAATTCTGGAAGAGGCTGGAACCCTAACTTGGAGGGATCATATCTCCCAGAATATAGCGAATATGAGGCTGAATTTCGGACACAGTGTAAATCAAGATTTTATCTTCGGCTTCTGCAATTTTCAACTTTTGATCCTTCGCCAATCTCAGGATATAGCGAATGTACCAAAACTTAGCAGTTTTAGTATTTAGGGTTTTTCCAGATCGGGGTCAAACTAGGGTTTGACTTTCCCAGAGTTTCACCCAACCAAATTTCTTGATCCAGGTCTCTAAACTTCGATTTTGATGAGGAGAACAATCCTATGCTGGGATCACTCAAAAGTTCTTCTGTAGAAATCCCTAATTTTCCGCACCAAAACTGAAAATGCTCGGAATCGAATTCCGCTTCGACAGAAAGATGCGCCCTTCAATGGAGAGTCAGTCTAGCCTTCTTTTGTTGATCGATCATGGAAAGAGACCCAAAAAAATAAGAAGCCATAGATTCTTTAGCTGCACAATGTCTTCCTTCAAGGTGGCTCTAATTCCATGTTAAATTTCCATATGCTTAGCTAAGACATCAGTATTTCATTACATTTTCATAACAAAAGCATATAAACATGATCACTGAAAGATAGACAAGCACAACCATACAAAATGAACACAAAGATTTATCCTGGGAAAACCCTAAAGGGAAAAACCCAACAAAAGCTTCCTCAATATAGATGCCCCAAAAAGATAAAAGATAAAACCAGCAAGGAGATCAAAGCCTGATCCTCCTCCTTCTCTAGCTACTTCTCTTTTTCACTAATGCGCTACACAAGTGAGAGTGTGTGTTCCAAATGAGGAGCACTACACCTCTATTTATATTCATCCGTTCACTTAAGTTAACTCATCTATCATGTAGGCTCGAGTTACACATGTAGGCTCAAGTAACCACACTGGGGTGCTAATGACCCACCTTTACAATTGGAGGGGACTTCCTCATGACTCTTATTAGTTCTTCCGATTAGGAGCATCGAGGTACAAAGTAATACAAGTGGTTCTTCCGGTAGGACCATCGGGGACCACAAAGAAATACATATAGAATATTCTTCGAAGTTACAATAGTTCAACACTCTTCACCCTCAGTGAGGTGGGCTCTCCCACAGGAAATAAGGTGTATCATATCTACACTAGCCCCATCACCCTTGGTAAGTGGACTTTACAAACATGGTTGTGCAAGCTTTAGACCCATGATACTCCCATCCAAACAAACGCCTATACAGGGAGCAATCTAATACTATCTCCTTCTGCATAGGCTTTGGGGGTAGCGATGGTATCAGGAGATCTTGAAAAAACACTTACGGGGAGTAAGTGTCCCAACACCGCGTCGTCGAGGGTGAAGGTGTCTGAAGGCGGGTGTATCTCTCAAAATTATGCACGTCTGGGCCTCGATGGCTAGTGTCATCCTTGGCATGCAATACCAAGGTGGCGTGTGAGTGTGGAAACTTTCTCACCAACCATTAGCACTCCCAGACGAACAAGCTTCTCAAACCAGATCTTCATTGCCAAACTCTTCAGGCCTTTGCAGATTCGTGAAGAGGCAGAAACTCGGGTTCTGGAGATATGTTAGTTCACTCCCATGGCTCTGAAAGCAATATATATAAGGCTTTGAGACTGACTCTCACAATGATTAGTCAACATTCCTACACACTATGTCATCGAGCATTTTCTTTTGGTATCAGCATGTGTGAGGGCACGAGCAGAGTGATCCTTTACTTGCTGGGGATCTAGTCCCGTTGTTTCATCGGTCGTGGCACCTTACCATCTGCTGTGGGAAGTATTTTTTGGACGCCATCTTGTACAGCTGATCCATGCCGCAAGGCTCATGAAGTAGACGCTCCCATGCTTTCTCATTTTGTGATGCGGGAAATAGAACGGTTTTCTCCTTTGTGCTGGCCTCACCCCATGTGAGTGGCGGGTTTGTCTGCTACCTTCCTTACTTACACAGGTCAACTCACACAAAAGCCACCTATCTTTGCACAATGCGACTCTGCCACAGGGATGATTTTTCCTGTACGCACGCTACAAATGGCATCCATGAATCAACCAATCTACCAGGAGGCAGGTTACATGTATGAATGTCCCTTCCCCTGTCATCTCCGCACTGGATATGATACCTGCAGCGTGGAGGTCTCCTTAGCCCTCCGATTTTGGGGGGGACCTTTTACATCCACCATCCACGTTTCTTTACCTCGGCCGTCGATTTCACCTTCTTTGATACAACGGGCATCTTTGGATCGTGACGTGTTCAGATCCATCCATCGAGATCTACCCCTTCATGCAACCGTGGATCCGAGTGGGTCCTACTATTTTCGCAATGTGAAATCCCGGTCTTTAACCGTGTTAGTTTGTATTGCGAAATAAACCACAACCGTAGATCTCTTCCCTTATTTGTCATGACTATTGATATTCGGGGTCGGTACCACCTTTTGCGATTTGAAATTGTAGCTTTATCTGCACAGGTCTGATTTGTGAAATCGGTTGGGACCGTAGATCTGCTTCTGATCTCATCTCTGCCGTCGAATACTTCTGACCTTTAACCTTTTCGCAATTTGGAAACGATCCTTCAATCGAGCATGTTTGCTCAGCGAAACTATTTCGGGCGGTTGATCGGGCTTTGCTTTGATCTCGGCCTTTCATTTGTTTGCCTGCTTTAACGAACTCCGTGAAAGCCAAACTTTGACCATCCTCCTGCATCTTGGGCCAAAACCACGACCTATCGCTGCTCGTGATCCCGGATCGTTGGGTTATGACGCATGTCTCTACCGTCCATGCTGTCGCGAGCCTTCACTTTCAGAAGAGTCTACCACCGTAGATTTATCTCTCTTCATCGTCTAACGGTTCTAAAACATGGACCATGAGCCTATACTAACCTTAATGGTGTTCACATAATGTTTTAAAGGAATGGAACCCTCCTTGAACTTCTGTCAAGCCCATAAATAGACTATTGAAAACTAAGTGTTAACATGGTCCACAATTGTTCCATACAATAACTAGAAGTTTATCATCACCATATAAGGAAGGTTTACACTGGAAGATGTGATCCTCTGGTCCTCTTGACTTCTCCTAAGGTCAATGCTAGTGACTCCATCAAGGGTTGGTTAGTTCCTTAATGAAACAACCTAGCTCAACCATCTCGAATACCTAGGAGAGGAGGGCATCACACATCATCATCTTGGTTAACTAACCAAGATTCTCTATTCTTAAATAATGGATCTCATCCCTAGGTTGAGATTGAGTCCCAGAGTGAATCATGTTGATAAACCCCCTGTTCCTTGACCAGATCCTCCATTCTCCTAAAGAATGGTCCTCAACACCAGGTTGAGCTTTAGTCCGAGACTAGAATACCAAGAAATAGTTTGGTTCCTGACTAGTGCAATACTCTGGTTTTGACCCCATGGTATTAAATTGTACATGTTGTGTATATTTTATTTAAATCATGGGAAGGAGCTCAAGGCCAAGGCCTTGTCATTGATTTGGTGTTGTGTGTATCGATGTTCAGGGTTGATACCAATGGTTATGGTGCTAAGTCAGACACAGTATATATTTTGGAACACCATGTAAAAATGCAATTAATAAAATACCACAGCTAGCTATGGGACTACAACGTGAAAGAAATGGGGGCATGATTTCACAAGGAATGGGGAGGGGATTTAGTCGAAATCCTGAGCCAATAGGGTGAGACCAGATGTCAATGTGGAAACCCATGAACCCTCCGCTACCTTTTTGTCCTTTGTCATTAGTCATTCATTTCTTCCAGAAGTTAGTTGAGGCAGTTAATGCCTTGGGTAGAGCAAGGCATGGTAGTCTGATTGTGTGTCTGAGAAAGCCTACAAGTCTGCAGCCTAGGAAGCTGCGTTCTTGCTTTTGAAGCAATTAAACCCTGGATTGCGTTCCTAGCCTAGTTTCACGTGGGTCCTGCCGAACGTTCGAGGGGTTATTCTTCCATCCCACGATTATGGGGATTCATTCTATCATTCACGCATGGTGGTTATTCATTCAAGATTATGTGTTGTTCATCAACGAGAGTTGCAGAGCATTTTGGTTTTAGCAGAGTGTTGATACGCATTTCTACAAGTATTTTCCTTTGTCAAACCCTGGTTGTGGGATTAAAGTGTTATACTGAACTATAGAAGGGTATGAGACCCTGTTTTCTCTGTGTTTCCTTATGGGTTGCTGTGATGTGCATACATGTTTTGGTTTGAAAGACTTAGGAATGGAAGAGGCCTGGAATTGGTTGATAAACCTAGTGATGAGAGGAACCTCACATATAGATCAAGAGGGGCTGGAAAACCCTGTATGCACACCCTTAAGAGCACTGGAAGGGAAGGTATGGACTGAGGGAACTGTGTAGAAGTGAAGGGAATATTTCCTTGTGTTGGGTGTATAGGTATTGTGAAATTTCAAGCGAGATGGATTTGGTGTAGGTGTCCATAGCTTTGTGGTTGAGCTCACTAGCTTAGCATTTCTACCTTTCCATTGCCTTAGCAGCCTGATAAACCCAACTGTTGTTTGGTTTGGTCTAACTGTGGTGAGAATTTGACCAGGTGTGATTCATTTCCTTAGCATTTTGAGAAACCCAACTGTAGGTTGGTTTGACTTTGTTTTGATGTGTGATGGCTATGTGTGAGTTTGTTGTTCCCTAGTTCCTTATGGAAATCATGCCCATCTCGGGGATAGCAGTGGTGTTGAGAGATTAATGAACACAATTGCCTACGGTTGGGTGGAATGTTGCAGATACATAGCTAGTTGTGGGACAACTTCATCATTCTAGATAAGTATTCTCTATTGTGTTATTTCTACAATGTATTTGTTTGTGAATGAATTGTTGAATGCTTATGAATGAGTTAAAGTAGAGGTTTCTATTGAATGAATGTCCATGGATTTGCATTTGTTTATGCCTTGTATGTTTTAATGCATTTTGCCTAAGTTCATGGAGGTTAACAGCCCGTTACAGAGTCAGAATACATATGACTTAGTGTTTCTGCCCCTTGAAATCTGCTTGGGGAAGGCAGAAGGTAGAAACCGAAAAAGAGAACTTAAAACAGAGCAGAATGTGTGTTTCCTGCACCCTGAGATCCGCCTGGGGAATGTGGAAAGTGGGAAAACAAGAAAGAGAACATGGAAGAATGTAGGTTTTCGCACTTTGGGATCCGCCTGCAGAATGAAGAAGGTGAAAGCGAAGAAAGAATCGAAAATTCCAAAGTAGAGGTGTGTTTTCTGCACCTCGGAGTCTGCCTGCGGGAGGCGGGAGGCGGAAAATGGGAAAAAGGTTAAGGTCGAAAGTTGGTTTTTAGACTTCCGAGTTCCAAAGGAAGAAGGGAGAAAGGAGGAATCGTGGTTGAAAGACTTCGTCGAACGTTATGTTTTTGACTTTTGAGTTCCAAGCAGAAGGCGAAACCGTGGTTGAAGGACTTCGTCAAATATTTTGAGTTTCGATTTTTGAGTTCTGGGCAGAAGGCAGAAAGGTGGAAAGGTGGAAAGAGGTTCAAAGGACTTTGTTGTGTTTTTAATTTTGGACTTCCAAGTTCTAGGTGGAAGGCGAAAAGTAGGAAAGGTGAAAGGTTAATGTTTTCGTCGTGTTTTGAGTTCTGACTTCTGAGTTTGGGCAGAAGGTGAAAAGGAGGAAGGGCGGAAGGATAATGTTTTCATCATGTTTTCAGTTCCGACTTTAGAGTTCCAGGATGAAGGAGGAAAGGCGGAAGGCCATTGTGTTTTGTGTTCTGATTTTCAAGTTCTGCAAGGTGGAATGTGGAAGGCAAGAATGACAGGTTCAGTGCACAAGAGGTGTTTTCGGTCGCGGAAGGGATCTGTCACGGGAGGAACGATTGCTATAGTGGTTTATAAGCCTGAGAAAGAATGTTGAAGAGTGTGTTAATGTCTATGCCTTGTGTTTTGAAAGGATAACAAGGGTTCTTGAAGCAAAATTTTTAATTTATCTGCATTATGGGGTATGGGGACGTTACAAATTGGTATCAGAGTTGTTGATTACAGCACTGGGCGTGAAAGGGGCCAAGTTGAACAATTAGAAGAAGAAATTGCAAGCAAGACCGAGTGTTATTTAGCAAAGAAGCTTAACTTAGCCAACCCTACTAAATGTCCTTAGCAACTCACAATAAAGAGCATACTTCGAATCGACGGTGAACCTGATTTCAAAAAGGATTTCACGCCCAGCATCTGCTATTAACACACTTGCTAGTTAGCCAGTGAAATGGATTGACAACCATTGCATCTAGATCAATCTTGGATCCCAAATGGATTAAAGCGAATGTCATAAAGTATTGTGCCTGTCAAAGTTTTCTTTGTCTACGCTAGTTTTCTTTGAAGAAATCGCTTCCAATCGTTGGTCTTCTTGAGGATCAACCTCGTTCATTGATCATAATTTCCTTTGGGGATATTAGTTTCTAATTTCGCAACTCAGTGGACTTTATCCTCCTCTCTTGTTTTATTTGCAAAATTCATTGTGGTCGTAGATCTGGTTCTACCACGATCTCGACCACCCACACCTGCATTAGTCGGTAAGTAACTTATGAAAATTCTGAGAAAAAAATCATGCATCTAACAATGGTGTTCTTAAACACATTTTACAGAGTCATAGTGCAGATTGAAAAGTTGGTCGTGGTATGACCAACAAGATCAGCGCCATGAAGATTAACATCATGAGTGATGCACATGATCCCTACAAGATCGAGGTAGATGCTATGGGGTAAAATATTCAGGTTGAGAATGCTGAAACAAGATTCGATGGGAAGAGAAATCAAAAGACTTCCCCAAATATTGCAGCTGCCATAAGGAGCCTGAGGGTGGAGTTGCATAGTTGCATAGAGGAAAATGAAAGGATGATCAAGGCTCTCAAAGAGCAAAGTCACTTGGCTGCAGCCATGCTACAGAGTTTGAAAAACCTCCAAAGGCAGATAAACTCTGGGCATCAGACAACAAATACAGAAGGGAGTAGGAGAAATTCGTGCAAGAAAAATGTGAAGATTGACCAAAGGAAGAAAGGTTTCAAAACTTCTCACTTTTGAAATTAGAAAAGGCATCCATCACAAGCTATGATTAAGCCCAGTCAGAATGACGGGAGAAAAGCCAAGGAAACCACTCCAACGTTGGGGATGTGGAGGAGACCATTGTCCACGTCGGAGTGGGAATGAAAGTCAAGTCCACAACACCCAAGGATCCGAAACTGTGGGTCAGGAAGCAAGGACCATTCCTAGAATTTATGCAGCGTTAGAGGACCACCAGGCAGATAATCAATCAACTATGGTTGAAGTTGAGGGTAATATTGTTGAGCAGTCTATTTTTGTTGTTGTTTTGATTGACCATGGATCCAATCACAACTATATCACCCCTAGACTTGTGGAGATGTGCACTCTGAAGAAATCAAAGCATAGAAAATCATGGTTAGTCCAACTAGCCACGGGAACCAAGAGGAAAGTCAGTGAGGTGGTAGAGAGATGTCCATTGGATATGGATGGGCTATTTACTCATGCATATCTGAATATTTTGCCACTTGGTTCCTATGATATACTCATTGGAATGAATTGGTTAGAAGCGCATAGGGTTAAACTTGACTGCTACAACAAGACATTTGAATGCCTAAACAAAGAAGGAAAACTAAAGGTTGTAAGAGGCATTCCAAAAGTGATTTCTATTAGGCAGGCTTCAGCAATGCAGCTAAAGAAGTTATGTGGGAAAGGTGGTAGATTGTATGCAGCTCATGTTTTGGAGGCAGCTGAGAGTGAAACTCCTAGGTTGGATGATTTTTCTGTGTTGCAGGAATTCAGTGATGTATTTCCTGATGAAATTCCAGGTCTTCCGCCAAAGAGAGACATTGATTTTACAATTGAACTTGCGCCAAGAGCAGCACCAGTGTCCAAGACACCCTATAGGATGTGCACACCAGAGCTGAGGAAGCAGTTGCAAGATTTGTTGGAAAAGAAGTATATTAGGCCTACTATGTCTCCTTGGGGAGGACCAATTCTATTTATAAAAGAGAAAGATGGTACACTCAGGTTGTGTATTGATTACAGACAACTGAACAAAGTCACTGTGAAGAACAAATACCCTTTACCTAAAATTGATGACCTTTTTTATCAAATGAGAGGAGCAAAGGTTTTTTCAAAGATTGACTTAAGGTCTAGTTACCATCACGTAAGGATCAAGGATGAAGATATTCATAAGACTGCCTTCAGAACAAGGTATGGACACTGAGTTTGTAGTGGTACCATTTGGTTTCACAAATGCACCAGCTACATTCATGTGACTTATGAATAGTGTCTTCAGCAAGTATTTGGACAAGTTTGTTCTTGTTTTGCTTGATGACATTCTTACTTATTTTAAGAATGAAGAAGAGCATGAAGAACATTTGAGGTTGACATTGAAATTTCTAAGGGAGCATAATCTATATGCAAAGTTGAGGAAAGTGACGGATATGACATATTTTATGGGACTTGTAGGATATTACAAGAGGTTCACTATAGGATATTCTGCATGTAAAGTTGACTATATGTATAGATTGAGGAGGCCTGCATGTGAACGTGTAGTTCCATGAGGAGATGACCCTCGTGTGTGTATACATACATATTAGAACTTCCTGAAGATTGCAAATAGAATGACTTGGACAGGGAAGTATGGTTGTACCCAATGAAACCAAGGCAAGAATCTACCATGTGCAAAGGCCAAACGCTATGAGAAGGATCTCATGACTGAAATCTAACCTCTGAACAGAACAGATTTTAAATTTCAGATTTCAAATTTTTCTTTTGATTTCTATTGACTGTTTGGATGATCTAAAATGTTGTCAAGATGATATGTTGTATGTGGATGTCCAGGTTTTGGGAAGCACATGTAAGTAAGGGATAAGTGATCCCACTTGTAAGAGCCAAACAATATGAGGATGGCCTCATGATTGCCAAAATATAATTTATGTAGGAAACAAAATTGTAAATTCAGATTTTGATTTGACTATCAATGTTATTGATCGTTTGATATTTGGGAAATCATTTATGCATGAAATAGATTTAAAAATCTACGATTAAATTTTTTATGATGACATCTCATGTGAACTGCATGCTTGTACGTGAAGTACGCGAGATGATGAAAATACGCCCTTGGAGTGCATAGCTTCTTGGAAGGATGTGTTTGGGATGCATGGCTCCTCAGAAGGATGTACTTAGGGTACATAGTTCTCAGAAGGATGTACTTGGGATACATGGATCCTCGAAAAGATGAACTTGGGTACATAACTTCTCCCCCCTTTTTAGCTAGGCACCGGTATGCATCATTGGGGACGCCTAGGTGTAATACATCCGGCTAGACCTATTTCCACACCCATTCATGCCACGTAAGGGGACTGTCACGAGAGTGGGGGCTCCATGAAGAGAATAACCCCTAGGTATTATGGTGGCCAGAAAGGAAGCACCTGAGCTTGGTGAGAACTTCCATGAGGTGCTAGGCCCTTCAGCCAGAGATTCCATTGAGCACCCAAAGAGGTGTTAGGCTCTGGAGCAAAGCTGCCATTGAGCACCCAAAGAGGTGTTAGGATCTGAAGTAAGGCTACCAAATCTCGGTTGAGAGATTCTTATGTAGATAAGTATTTGGTTTACTTAGAAATTTTTTTGTTGATTTTCTGTAAATATACATGTGCATATGATTCAACTATGACTTTGAAAATCTTGTTAAAGAATGAATCCTATAGGAATGAATCCGACATGTGAATTAATTCATTATGGTGTCTGGAAAGGAAGAACTTGAGCTTGGTGAGCACCTAGAGGAGGTGCCAGGCTCTTAAGCCAGAGCTGCCATTGAGCACCCAGAGAGGTGTTAAGCTCTGGAGCAAGGCTGTCGTATCTTGGTTGAGAAATATTTTCACAGGTGATCCGAGGATTGCAAAAACTTGGTTACCTTTCAATGCACACCTTAGAGAGCACATGAAGGGGTGGGTACACTCAAAGACATGTATAACAGAGAAGAGGTGCCATCCTTGTGTGGGGTGGGACGAATCTTGTGGGTTCCATGGTTGTATAAAGACAAAGTCAGATACATGTGGATCCAAAAGAAGATACTTAAAGTATTTGGTTTACTTGGAAACTTCTTGTTGATTTTATATGAATATGCATGTGCACATGATTCAACTATGATTTTGAAAATCTTGTCAAGGAAGGAATCCTATAAGACTGAATTTGACATGAAAATTTACTCATTGCTTTGGGTATGAGCATACGTATTGCTGGTTTCCAAAGACATTGGAAATGTTCGAAGCTGAGGAGAAGGATTCTCCAAGACCAAGAAAGAGACTTTGTGGTGTGTACCGATGCATGCAATCAAGAACTTTGAGGATTTATTATGCAGAAAAACCACGTAGTGGAACCCGAGGGAGAGTACCGGATCGTGCCATTGGACAGGTGAAGGTGTAATGGAAGCACCACAGTCCTAATGAGGCTACATGGGAGCTGGAGGATGCCATGCGATTGGCACATCCATTTTTTTATTCAATTTTGTAAAGCAATGAGGGCAGTGCTACTGTAAGGGGGAGGGGAATGTAACACCCCAGTTTTGACCCCATGGTATTAAATTGTGCATGGTGTGTATATTGTATTTAAATCATGGCAAGGAGCTCAAGGCCAAGGCCCTACCGTTGATTTGGTGTTGTTTGTATCGGTGATTAGGGTTGATACTGATGGTTATGGTGCTAAGTCAGGAATAGTATATATTTTGGAACACCATGTAAAAATGCAATTAATAAAATAGCACAGCTAACTATGGCACTGCAACGTGAACAGATGGGGGCATGATTTCACAAGGAACAGGGAGGGGATTTAGTCAAAATCCTGAGGCAATAGGGTGAGGCCGGATGTCAATGGGGAAACCCATGAACCCTCAGCTACCTTTTTGTCCTCTGTCCTCAATAATTCATTTCTTCCATAATTTAGTTGAGGCATTTAATGCCTTGGGAAGAGAAAGGCATGGCAGTTTGATTATGTGTCTGATCAAGCCCACAATTCTGCAGTCTGGGAAGCTACGTTTTTGCTTATAAAGCAAGCAAACCCTAGATTGCGTGCCCAATCTGGTTTCTCGTGGGTCAGGTTGAATGTTTGGGGGGTTATTATTTCATCCCATGGTTATGGGGATTCATTCTATCATTCACGCGTGGTGGTTATTCATTTACGATTATGCGTTGTTCATTAGCGAGAGTTGAGGAGCATTTTGGTTTTAGCAGAGTGTTGCTACGCATCTCTGCAAGTATTTTCCTTTATCGAACCCTGGTTGTGGGATTATAGTGTTATCTTGAAATATAGAGGGATATGAGACCCTGTTTTCTCTGTTTTAGACAATGAATCCTGCGTTTTTGTGTTTCTTTGTGGGTTGTTGTGATGTGCATCCTTGTTTTGGTCTGAAAGGCTTAGGAGTGGAAGAGGCCAAGAATTGGATGATAAACCTAGAAAAGAGAGGAACCTTACAGACAGATCAAGAGGGGCTGGAAAATCCTTTATGCACACCCTGAAGAGCACTGGAAGGGAAGGTGTGGTCTGAGGGAACTTTGTAGCAGTGAAGGGAATACTTCCTTGTGTTGGGTGTATAGGTATTGTGAAATTCCAATCAGGATATATTTGGTGTAGGTTTCCATAGCTTTGTGGTTGAGTTCACTAGCTTAGCAATTCTACCTTTCCATTTTCTTAGCAACCTGATAAACCCAACTTTTGGTTGGATTGGTTGAGTCATGGTGAGCATTTGACCAAGTGTGAGTCATTGCCTTAACAGTCTGAGAAATCCAACTGTGGGTTGGTTTGAATGTGTTTTGATGTGTGTTGGCTATGTGTGAGCCTATTGTTCCCTAGTTCTTTGTGGAAATCATGCCCAGCTTGGGGGTGGCAGTAGTGTTGAGAGATTAATGAACACACTGGCCTATGGTTGGGTGGAACGTTGCAGGGACATAGCTAGTTGCGATAGCTTCATCATTCAAGATAATTATTCTCTGTTGTGTTATTTCTGTAATGTATTTGCTTGTGAATGAAATGATTATGTTGAATGCTTATGAAGGCAAAAGGCGGAACTGTGGTTGAAGGAATCCGTCGAACATTTTGGGTTCCGATTTTTGAGTTCCAGGCGAAAGCCGAAAAGAGGTTCAAAGGAATCCATCGTGTTTTGAATTTCTGACTTCCAAGTTCCGGGCGAAAGGAGAAAAGGCGGAAAGGAAGAAGGTTAATGTTTCCTTCATGTTTTGAGTTTCGAGTTCTGGGCGGAAGGCTAATGTTTTCATCGTGTTTTGATTTCCAAGTTTCAGGTGGAAGGATGGAAGGCTTATTTTTACGTTGTATTTTGTGTTTCGATTTCCGAGTTCCACAGGGCGGAAGGTGGAAATGAGAGGTTCAGTGCGAAAGAGGTGTTTACGATCGCAGAAGGGACCTTTCAAGGGAGGAATGACTGTTACAATGGTTTCTAATCCTGAAAAAGAATATTGAAGAGTGTGTTAACGTCCATGCCCTGTTTTTCAAAAGGAGAACAAGGGGTCTTGAAGCAAATTTTTTAATTTATCCGCATTACGGGGTATAGAGACGTTACAACTAGATTACCCTAGAGATCATAGATAGGGGCCCTATACTCATTCTAGGGAGTTTGTCATGGTTATAACCTGCTTGATCTCAAACCAAGAACCACAGTAGACAGTTGGGGTCCCTAGGGTACATTCTAGGGACTTACATTGCTCGGTTAACTTACCAAGAACCCTAGTTAACTAACTAGGGTTCCATCCTCCTAGACAATGGCTCTCATAGCTGCATTATCTTTAACATATGGAACTAGTAGATAATTTATGGCACTCACATGCCTCTTAGTCCAAGAGAAATGGAAGTAAAGTGGAATTGTGTTCTAACCATTATTATCAGAATTGGACCAGTTTGACCAGTTTACATGCCTTACTTGTCCAAAATGAATCCCTTAACTAGAAATGGTCAATTGTGTACCTTACCCGGTCGATTCCTTACAAACCGACCCTAAATGCATGAACTATGCACTTTTGTATATAATCAACCAAGTTTCTACAAGTCCATATATTGTGGGTGGGGTGATGATTTTAACAATAAAAAATCTAAAACAATACCCTAAAACTAACCCTAAAACCTAGTAATCAATGGTAATATTAAAATTTTAAATTAAAAGGATAGAAAAGGAAATATAAGGGGTGTATTTTTTAATTACCATTAATTGTTTCGGGATGTTTGAGTGTTTCCAACTTCATCCAACTTCATATGCAAAAAATAGAATTTGAGATCCCATCCAAAATTCAATAGACCTAGCAATTTTCAGTATTTCAGAATTGCAATGTTTCCACTGGGTTCTATCATTTATGAGGGTATCACATTGGTATTCAATCAAGTACATTAACTTCTGCATAGGGAAGCATGGGAATTCCCTTGATACTCATGTGATCACCCAAAAAATCACGCAACCAGCCATATGGTGCAAATAAATCCCTAAGTTAAAATTTAAGCAAACAAAAATGAAGAGAATGAAATAGAGGTATTCCTGAAACTCATAGAATTGAAATTCATCGATCGAATATATAGAAAACATTAAAAACATCTATAGGGAATCAACAATTAAAACAATACAAATCATTTCGAAATGTGGGCTCAACCCCTATTTATAACTAATTGGGCCAATTTTCAAATGCCTCATACAGACAAATTGTAACTAAGTTTAGACAATCCTCAACACCTCCGCGATCAGTAATGCAAGCTCTTCAACATGATATTATGCGTTCAATTTCCCACAAAACCTTGTTGGGAACCTATTTTCATGGCCATACCCCAAGGTATCCTAATAACCATTTCCTTTCAACTAATACCATTATTTTTATCGTCCATATGAAACTCTTCTAATACACTTTAAACTATAAACTATAGTATATTGGTTTCCTTATTAGATAACTATATTCGTTAACAACTCCATGAACTTTCCATGCTTGTTTAAACTTTATCATCCATATGTATTTCTTCTAATACGCTTTAATATATTTGCTATCTTATTTGATAGCTATACTCTTTATAACACCTTCGCCATGAATTTGTCATGTTTGATTAACTTTGTTGTAAACATTGCAATGAATATTTTCCACAATAAGTATGCAAAGTAGATACAAGAACAATAAAAATAACTAAAATGTTATTTTCTCAACATCGAATATGCATGAAAATGGTCATCTCTTATGTGTTTATAACTTTATCTAATATGAATAAACATTGCAACGAATATTTTCATTGCACAAAGTATGCAAATTAGATACAAAAACCGTAAAAATAACTAAAATTTTATTTTCCAAACATCCAATATCAATGAGAATGGTCATCGGTGTTTATAACTTTATTTAATATGAAACAAAGCAAAGATTACATTTTAGTAACAATCAATTTATATCATTGCTCTTCCAAATTTTAACATGTGATAGGATGCATCACTTATATGTTTATTTAGTATGAAAAAAAACAATGATTACATTTTAGGAACAACCAATTTATATCATTGTTCTTCCTAATTTTAAAATCTTATGTGATATTGAAATAGTGAATCCATCTCAATCTGCAGATAAGAATAGTGAATAATACTAAAGATTGATCTTCCCAATTTGAATGATGTGATGTTGAAATAGTGAAGCCATCTCAATCCACGAACAAGAATAGTGAATAGTATTAAAGATCACTGGATAATACAAAAATACAAAAAGCCTTTTGAATAAGTTTCCAACAATTGTGAGTGTATTTGTATCATATTCAGTACTAGATATTGCTCATAATTTATCTCTAAAGCAACTTGAATACACTACAGAACCTATGAAAAGCCACGAAGGCTCATGATAAAAACAATAGAATTGAGAATGTGAAAATGCATATAACAGACACGACTATTGGATATAAACACTAAATAATTTTTAAGGAAGCATGTTTCTAAATCCTTTTGAATAAGTTTACAACAATTGTGAGTGTATTTGTATTATCTTCACTACTAGATATTGCTCATAATTTATCTCTAAAGTAACTCGAATACACTATAGAACCTATGAAAAGCCACATAGGCTCATGATAAAGAGAATAGAATTGGAAATGTGAAAATGCATATAACGAACACAACTATTAGATATCAACACTAACTACTTTTTAAGGCAATATGTTTCTAAATGTAAACATATAGCTATAAATGTTATCTTTCTAAATGTAAACACATGGCTATAAATGTTATCTTTCTAAATGTAAACATATGGCTATAAATGTTATCTTCAATGGGGTTTCTTTGAAAGTGTTTACACCATCCTTGGGTGCTTCATGTGATGTGTGCGTGGTGTGATGCCTGCCCTTGGTTGTATCATCCTTAGGTGCTTCATGTGATGTGTGCGTGGTGTGATGCCTACCCTAGGTTGTATATTTAGTGGATGTAGAATGTGTGCATGGTGTGATGCCTACCCTTGGTTGTATCTTTAGTAGATGTACACTTTGGAGATTGCTTACTCATGGATTGTTGTACCTTCGACTAATGCTTATGTGACGCACTTAGTTGGGAGGTTGCAGACCTATACGGCATGGTGACATTCTTCATGAAGCGTGCATGAAAGGCTTGTTTGGTTGCTTACAAAGTGGACATCCTTAAAGGAGAAGCATTTTCCATTTAGGAGGGTGTTGACCCTACATAGAATAGCATGGATCATTGTGAATTTAGGAGGATTTGACCCTGCGTAGCATGGAGCATTGGGAATTTAGAAGGGTGTTGACCCCAAGTACGATAGAGACACTTGGTGTCTTACAAGGAGGCTTGTGCTTGACTATAGGAAACTTGGATTGAGGAGTGTTCGTGGATATTTCATGGACATGGAGGAGCACATGGCTTAGAAGGAAACATTGGAGCATTAGAGACCCTTGGAGGAGTGATGGACCTTTCTTGTAGAATATTCACATGGGAACCTTTCTTGTTGGGCATGCTTACCCTAGAACTTGACATGTGACACCTTGGAGTTACAATTCTTTACATGTGGACCTATATATATATATAAAGAAGGGAGGAGAGAGTCTTCTCATTCATCAAATCCATCACAAATTTGTGATATAAATGTGAGGACTAGAGTGAATTTATCTCTTTCATCTTTACATGTTACTCATTGTAGTTTGCACTCATGTCTAGTGTGCTATAGGTATTGTGTTGATGCAAGCAAGGTTTTAAGGTTAGAGTTTTCTCTAATAAGACAAGGGAAACTAGAGTTTGGGAGAAACCCTATAGGTGTAAAGGGGGGCACTTGTTCTTGTGGTTCTTGTAAGAAAAGACAAGTGTTTTGTTACATTGGAAACCCTAATATTACTTGAGTTCTCGATGTGGATAAGATAGTAGAAGGCTATATTGTTTTCCTGTGTGTATGTGTGATGCAAGTGTCGGGCCAAAGGGGGCCTTCCAATGTGTATGCTAGCTCATTGCAGAACTTTGATGGAACGACTAACTTTGCTTGGCATTGATTTCTAGCTAGGGTTGACAATTGGTGGGATGTTAGCTTGTTGAGGTTGCATGCCTAGACTTTGGAGAGCATTGGAGAAGTCCTAAATATGATAAGCTTGAATCACTTACTCATAGCAACATTTTCAACTTTGGATAAATTGTTGCCATGTACTTGTAACTTCATTCTTTCCTATATATGAAGTATGATTTATTGTCAAAACTTTGTGACTTAGTATGTAGGGTTGGTTGGTATGCAGATTTGTCATTATCAACTCACTGATTTGGTTAAGTGATCTAAGAAATATATAGAAACTAGGTGGGCAGATTTACAACTGTAACAAATATGCTAAAGTAATTTTTATATAGTTATATGATGGGAAGTGTGCCCTAAGGACTTAAAAAATATTCCCTTGAAGTACAATTGTTCAATGTCTATTTTCTTGGACTACTTTGTGTAATTGATTGAAAAGAAATGAAATAAATGCTATTGTAATTTACATTTCAAATTCAGCCGAAGACTAAACTAACAAGAAACAGATCCATAAACCTCAAGATTGAGGTGAAATTTATAAAATTGCATTGAAAAACATTTCTAAGAAATTTCAATTAAATGATGGTTCTTTAGATAAGATAACACGACAAAAAATAAAAACCCTATAAGCACAAGAACCCAAGTATTTGTAAAAAAAAAGGAAAAAAATAAACTCTCAATTAACTTCCTTGGAAATTCTTCTAACTAACTATAGTTTGAATACTAATCTATGAGAGAAAAAAGCCTTATAAAAGATCTCTTAAACAAGTAAGAGGAACCACAAAGAAGAATCTAACAATAAAATAAATTTGGAAAGAAAAGCCTTATAAAAGGTATCTTAAACAAGTAGGAGGCACCAAAAGAAAAATCTAACAATAGAATAAAACTTTAAAGTTGGAAAACGGCATCAAGGCACCACAAAGCAAAATGTAGCTGTAGAATAAATCTTTGAAGCTGGAAAATGACATCAATAGGAAGTGTCGTGATTGGAGACATTAGAAAACCCATGTATGCTAATTGCACATTGCCTATGGTGAGAAGGACGTGTATAAAAATAACCCTTATGCTCGAATGATCTTTTTTCCCATTCAATATGCTATACCTGGAGAATTTTCAATATTTCAGAATTGTAATGTTTCCACTGGATTCTATCATTTATGAGGGTATCACACTGGTATTCAATCAAGTGCATTAACTGCTACATAGGGAAGCATGGGAATTCCCTTGATACTCATGTGATCACCCAAAAAACCATGTGACCAACCATATCTTGCAAATAACTCCCTAAGTTAAAATTTGAGCAAACAAAAATGTAGAGAATGAAATAGAGGTATTCATGAAACTCATAGAATTGAAATTCCTCGATCGAATATCTAGAAAACAACAAAAACATTTATAGGGAATCAACAATTAAAACAATACAAATCATTTCAAAAAGTGGGCTCCACCCCTATTTATAACTAATTGGTCCAATTTTCAAATGCCCTGTATGGAAAAATCGTAACTATATTTAAACAATCCTTAGCACCTTTGCGATAAGCATTACAAGCTCTTCAACATGATATTATGCGTTCAATTTCCCACAAAACCTCATTGGGCATCTATTTTCATGGCCATACCCCAAGGTATCCTATGTTTCTTGTCATTTTTTCTGAACTGTAAATACTCTCGTCATAATCAGTATTGCGCTTGGGCACTTGTGTCATGTGTGCGGGACTATCATTAAGAAACAACCCTTCTGTCATACAACAATGGTTTACAAACCTCAAGCACAAGTATATCATCATGACCTGGCATATATGTGATGCATTCACTCTATTTACATTGCATTTACCCAGTAATCATGTCGATAACCATAGTGATCTAATTCGCATTAAATAGTACTTCATCAGTCATTGCCAATAAAAGCATGTTCCCCAATGGGTGTGCACACCATTACAACCTATTCATACTTTGGCACCCATGAGGCTGATCTGTCCCAAGTTTGAGGACTCTGGTCACTCACCAAGTTTGTTAAGTTGAATCCACATAATATCATCTTGCATTTTTCCCACTTCACCCCTTATATTTTGTGGCTCCTATTACAATTATGATTCACTAATAACCTCACATATCTCTATGATCAATATACTGTATATGTTCCTTTTCGTATCATTAACCCTCGAGGAGACCATAATGCAACCCCACCAATGTCCCAGCTACATATCATTTTTAGATATTTACTTGTGGTCATTAAGAGTTACATGGCATATAACACATTGCTATACAATAATTGGATGCATTCACATTATCATGAGCAAATTGAAACAATCATATAGAAGTTGAATACAAATTACAAACAACCATTTCCTTTCAACCAATACCATTATTGTTATCATCCATATGAAACTATTCTAATACACTTTAAACTATAGTTTTTATCATCCACATGAAACTCTTCTAATACACTTTAAACTATAGTATATTGGTTAACTTATTAGATAACTATATTCTTTAACAACTCCATGAACTTTCCATGCTTGGTTAAACTTTATTATCCATATGAATTTCTTCTAATACACTTTAATATATTTTCTATCTTATTTGATAGCTATACTCTTTATAACTCCATCGCCATGAATTTGCCATGTTTGCTTAACCTTGTTATAAACATTGCAATGAATATTTTCCACAATAAGTATGCAAAGTAAATACAATAAGAGTAAAAATAACTAAAATGTTATTTTCTCAACATCCAATATCCATGAAAATGGTCATCTCTTATGTGTTTATAACTTTATTTAATTTGAATAAACATTGCAACGAATATTTTCGTTGCACAAAGTATGCAAAGTAGATACAAAAACCGTAAAAATAACTAAAATGTTATTTTCCAAAATGTTATTTTCCAAACATCCAATATCAATGAAAATTGTCATCTGTGTTTATAACTTTATTTAATATGAAACAAAGCAAAGATTACATTTTAGTAACAACCAATTTATATCGCTTCTCTTCCCAATTTTAACATGTGATAGGATGCATCACTTGTATATTTACTCTATATGAAAAAAACAATGATTACATTTTAGGAACAACCAATTTATATCATTGTTCTTCCTAATTTTAAAATCTTATGTGATGTTGAAATAGTGAAGCCATCTCAGTCTGCAGATAAGAATAGCGAATAATATTAAAGATTGATCTTCCCAATTCTAATGATGTGATGTTGAAATAGTGAAGCCATCTCAATCCACGAAGAAGAATAGTGAATAGCATTAAAGATCACTAGATAATAGAAAAATACAAAAATCCTTTTGAATAAGTTTCCAACAATTGTAAGTGCATTTGTATCATCTTCACTACTAGATATTGCTCGTAATTTATCTCTAAAGCAATAGAATTGGAAATGTGAAAATGCATGTAACGGACACAACTATTGGATATCAACACTAAATACTTTTTAAGGGAGCATGTTTCTAAATCATTTTGAATAAGTTTACAACAATTATGAGTGTATTTATATTACCTTCACTACTTGATATTGCTGATAATCTATCTCTAAAGCAACTAGAATACACTATAAAACCTATGAAAAGCCACACAGGCTCATGATAAAGACAATAGAATTGGAAATGTGAAAATGCATATAATAGACACAACTATTGGATATCAACACTAAATACTTTTTAAGGCAATATGTTTCTAAATGTAAACATATGGCTATAAATGTTATCTTCAATGGGGTTTCTCGGAAAGTGTTTACACCATCCTTGGGTGCTTCATGTGATGTCTGCATGGTGTGATGCCTACCCTTGGTTGTATCTTCAGTGGATGTATAATGTGTGCATGGTGTAATGCCTACCCTTGGTTGTATCTTTAGTATATGTACACTTTGGAGATTGCTTACTCATGGATTGTTATACCTTCGACTAATGCTTATGTGACACACTTAGTTAGGAGGTTGCAAACCTATGCGACATGGTGACATTCTTCTTGAATTGTGCATGGAAGGCTTGGTTGCTTGCTTACAAGGTGGACATACTTAAAGGAGAAGCATTTGACATTTAGGAAGGTGTTGACCACAAGTAGCATAGGGACACTTTGTGGCTTACAAGGAGGCTTGTGCTTGACTATAGGACACTTGGATTGAGGAGTGTTCGTGGAGATTTCACGAACATGGAGGAGCACATGGCTTAGAAGGAAACATTGGAGCGTTATAGACCCTTGGAGGAGTGATGGACCTTTCTTGTAGAATATTCACATGGGAACATTGCTTGTTGGACATGCTTACCCTGGAGCTTGACATGTGACACCTTGGAGTTACAATGGTTTACATGTGGACCTATCTAGTAACTAGAAAGGTTAGAAAGGTTGTTTTCTCATGGACAATGTCCACTTTATTATTGTTGGTCTCCATCACATATAACCTATCATATATATACATAAAGAAGGGAGGAGAGAGTCTTCTCATTCATCACATCCATCACAAATTTGTAATAGAAATGTGAGGACTAGAGTGAACTTATCTCTTTCATCTTTACATGTTACTCATTATAGTTTGCAATCATGTATAGTGTGCTATAGGTATTGTGTTGATGCAAGCAAGGTTTTAAGGTTAGAGTTTTCCCTAAGAAGACAAGGGAAACTAGAGTTTGGGAGAAACCCTATAGGTGCAAAGGGGGGCACTTGTTCGTGTGGTTCTTGTAAGAAAATGCAAGTGTTTTGTTACATTGGAAAACCTAGTATTACTTGAGTTCTTGATGTGGATAAGATAGTAGAAGACTATATTGCTTTCCTTTGTACATGTGTGATGCAAGTGTTGGGCCAAAGAGGGCTTTCCATTGTGTATGCTAGCTCATTGCAGAGCTTTGATGGAAAGACCAACTTTGCTTGGAACTGATTTCTAGCTAGGAGGAGTTGGCAACTGGGTTGACAATTGGTGGGATGCTAGCTTGTTGAGGTTGCATGCCTAGACTTTGGAGAGCATTGGAGAAGTCCTAACTATGATAAGCTTGAATCACTTACTCATAGCAACAATTTCAACTTTGGATAAATTGTTGCTATGTACTTGTAACTTCATTCTTTCCTTCATGCTTTATTGTCCAAACTTTGACTTAGTATTTAGGGTTGGTTGGTATGCAGATTTATCATGATCAACTCACTGATTTGGTTAAGTGATCTAAGAAATATATAGAAACTAGGTGGGTAGATTTACAGCTGTAACAAATATGCTAAAGTAATTTTTATATAGTTATATGATGGGAATCGTTCCTAAGAGCTTAAAAAATATTCCCTTGAAGTACAATTGTTCAATGTCTATTTTCTTGGGTTACTTTGTGTAATTGGTTGGAAAGAAATGAAATAAATGCTATTGCAATTTACATTTCAAATTTAACCCAACATTGAATTAACAAGAAACAGATCCATAAACCTCAAGATTGAGGTGAAATTTATAAATTTGCATTAAAAAACATTTCTAAGAAATTTCAATTTTCAGATAAGATAATACGACACAAAATAGAAACCCTATAAGCACATGAAACCAAGTATTTGTCCAAAGAAAAAAGCCTTATAAAAGATCTCTTAAACAAGTAGGAGGCACCACAAAGAAAAATCTAACAATAGAATATGAGAAAAAAGCCTTATAAAAGATCTCTTAAACAAGTAAGAGGCACCATAAAGAAAAATCTAACAATAGAATAAATCTTTAAAATTGTAAAGAAAAGCCTTATAAAGGGTATCTTAAACAAGCACGAGGCGCCACAAAGAAAAAGCTAACAATAGAATAAAACTTTAAAGTTGGAAAACGGCATCAAGGCACCACAAAGCAAAATGTAACTATAGAATAAATCTTTGAAGTTGGAAAATGACATCAATAGGAAGTGTCGCGATTGGAGACATTAGAAAACCCATGTATGCTAATTGCACATTGCCTATGGTGATAAGGACGTGTATAAAAATAACCCTTATGCTTGTCATTGTCTTTAATTGTCTTTTTGCCCATTCAATATGCTATACGTGGAGAATTTTCAACATACAAAGAAAAACGACTTTCTTACAAAGTTGACTCCTCTTTCAAAGGTGACGTTTTGTATGATCATGGAATCATAATGTATATTTTTGGCATTAGATTCTATAGTGTATCTTCGATGATTACTAGCCTAGTTGGTTGGGTGAAAATAACTTCTAACCGTTTTTTTCATCATTTCTTATTCCACTTAAAAGAGTGACACCATGAATCTATAAAGAAAGCATTTTGTTATGGAGGAAATAGTAAATTAACATAAAAAACTATCCAATAATGTTGTGCTTAAATTAAGTGGAAAAAAGGAAGAAATAAGAAATACATTTTTTTAATTGTATTTTGAGTTATTTTTTACTAAAAGTCTATAAAAATATGACGAGTGGGTACTTGTTGGATGCAGAATTTAATTCCACATCCAACAAATGCGCAATTAAATATGCATCTAATTAGTTCTCACGCTCGAAATTTGACTAAACCTCCCATAACTTTGGCATGCTCATCAAATTGGATATGTCCAAGGCCTTTGATAAAATAAGTTGAAAATTTCTCAGAGCCATGTTGATAACCTTTGGCTTGTCCACCTCTTGGGTAAATTGGGTGTTAGCTCTGGTCTCATCTGCCTTCTTCTCCATTATTATTAATGGCTCCCCCTCTTCCACCTTTTCCACCTCGAGAGGCATACACCAGGGAGACCCCTTATCTCCCTACCTTTTCATTATACTGGCGGAAGGGTTGGGGAAATTCATCAAAGCATAGGTGCAAGAAAATCATATTCAAGGAATTAACCTTAATTGCTCCAGAATTCGTCACTCTCATCTTCAATTTGTGAATGACACCATGTTAATGGGGCAATCCTTTGTAAAAGAAGCACGAGCCTTCAAACACATCCTAATTTTTTTTGGAGAGGCCTCGGGGATGTCCATCAATAATATTAAATAACGGGTCTTCTTCTTTAACACCCCAATCCCCACCCACTTCCGAATAACCATAATCCTTGGGTTTCAGAAAAGCTCCCTTCCGATCACATTTCTTGAAGCCCCCCTCATTGAGTCGGCTCTGAAAAAATCCTTTTGGAAAGACACCATAGCCAAATTAGAATTTAAACTCACCAGACCTAGCATCATAAAGTCCTCAATGAAGCAGGATGTCCCCTCCCTCGATCCATGAGGGTTCTCCAGGGTAATTATGAGAGGTGGCTTGCCCTTCGTCACCCAGTACAATGCTCCACCATGTAGAGTAATGGCGAACTTAACTGCGCCTCAAGCTTTGTGCATCCCTCTTATGGGCAGCTCGTTCTACGCCTCTTAACTCATTTTATCCTCCCTGCGTAGTTCAGTGAAGGTCGAACATTTTGCAGAGCATGTGGGGACGTTCAGAATCCTTACCACGTTCAGTCGATGTTTAGAATCCTCCACTCGCAGGCTGCGCGCTACGCCAAGGCGTGGAAATTCCAATGAGCATGTTAGAATTCTCACGGCTCGGGCTTACACTAAAGGCTACGACATTAAAATCCTGGATTATCTTCGTCAGCTTATGGATGAATGGGAGGACAAGCTCATGGGCTCACTCCGCGACGAATCAGACAGTTCTTCGCAGGCGTAATTTCTAGGTGGTTAAGAATCTCCTGGCTCAGCTTATCCTCCGTCTCACAGGTACCCAGAGTGATCCCATGGCTTCCTCTTTGATTCCTTCAGCGACTCCCATGGACATTGAACAGCAGCCTCCTCCTCCTCCTTTGAGGTCCATAGCGAGCACAATGCAGGGTAAAGCAACCATCAACATTGCAGCAAATTACAGAAAAACAGAATCACTCCCAGTTAGGAGGAATCCCTCCAACAGCGAGGAGGATACTAGTAGAGAGGCTAAGAGCTCTAGAAAAGACAGTGGCCAAACATATGTGAACCCACCGACTCCCCCAGCAGATGGAAAACCAAATTCACAGCTCGGCTTCAGCTTTAGGGTTCCTATTGAGGAGGAGAAGTCCTCCCAGCCTTAAGTTCACGTTCCTAGGCTTTGTATTTTTTATATTTTTCATGGTCAATATGGGTCTAGACATACTAGTGAATTACAACAGTTATACTCAGTATTTTGCTTCAACACTGTTAACTTTTGTTATCATTATGATATGTTTTCCCTTCTACGAGGATGATCAATTTGACTGTAAAAGTTGGAATTCCCTTGAGGGGTAGGTCTCAACTTTCTCTCTGCTATATTTTGTTCGCAGAACAACCATTATGCTTTGTATTTTTTACTATATTATTACTTTGATTCAATAGATTAGTCTCTGAAATTACAAAAAACAAATCTCTTAGTTTTCATGTAAATGTAATAGGCAATATAACAACCTTAAACTTCTGGCTTTCAATCCAAGATCTTTTTCCAACCTTAATTAAACATTGTTCTAATTAGGATTCTCTTAGGCTAGTGATATAGCCAACAAAATCATAAATTAAATTCTAAACACAATTAAAAACACATGCAATATCTATTAATACTAAACTCAATGTCTACATAAGCAACCTATTACATAATTTGCATCATTAACTACATCACATCCAAATAACACTTTGTATTAACATTGGGCATTCATGAATATTAAACATATCCGAATAATACTTCCACGAATTGGAAATTGAGTAGTCATGCTCCCACCTTAGGAACCTCTAAACTTCACAACCTACAAGGATTTCCATCTGCTTGCCCAGAACTTGGGTTTAATAATTACTAATCCAGTTTTTCAAGTGTCACCAACTATTTGGTGAGAGATATTCGCTGCAGGACCTAACACCTCTCTTGGGTGTTCAGTGTCAGTGTTGGTGAACCCTCTCAAATAAAATAGTGTAGTTCATTTTAATTAAGCGTTGATTTTAATTGGCTTTACTACTGAAAAGAGGTATATGGCCGTGCAACTAATGGCGTTATGACACAACATGAAGTAAAATGAACACCTAATAATCAATGCAAATGCATTGTGTCAATGAAAAACAAGGTATGCTACTACGTGAAATGCACAATTTTCTTCGAATGATAGATGCAAACTTTCCTATATGAAATCCTGACTAATACTCCAAAGCAAATCTAGTGCAAGTACTATGCAAAATGCAATATGCAATGCATAATGATAAGCAAATATTTTTGGATTTTTTGAAATAAAAATGAGATATTAAAACAAAAGAATGGTTCTACAACCCCCAGACTCTGCAAGCACACTCAAGCAGCACTCAAGCAAAGTACTAAGGTAAAAGAAATCTAATGCACTAATCCCAAAACAAAAAATTGAAAATGCAATGACAAGAACATTCTTCTAAAAAATAAATTTTACCCTTAAAAAAAACGTCTCTGGTCAGAAATAGAGGTGTATAGAGACTCTAGCAGTATCAAAGGAGACTCAGCAATCATCGAAATTCACCTAGCAACCATCAATATTCCTCTAGAAGGAAAAAATAAGGGCATACATGACTATTCGCAGTAAACCCGCATGTGTACGCGGAAATAACAGTGAAACCCACGTATATACTCGACTGTGAATCCAAAACTTGCATACAGGCAGAAAGGTGCATAAAAATAAAGGCAAACAGAGACGCTGAGACGAACTTCACACCAATCAAACACTACCAGGAAAACATGCCCCTATACCTGACACATAAACAAGAGAAAAAGAGCAATTCAAAGTCATTGAATGCCGATAGAAAACCCCCAAAGGACAACTACTAGGAACTCCCCAACGGAGTCACCAATTCTGTTACAGAGAGAAATTCCTATGGCTTGGGGTACCACAACAGACAACTTGACTCCAGAAAACAATCCTTTCCAATATGCAATAGAAATCAAATATCTAACACTGAAGGATTAGACCTCATACCTTATTCCAGACGGTTGAAGTAGATCCCCATTGAGCTTTCAAATTCAGCTTGAATTGATTAATCACTTCCTCAACAACAAGTAAACAAGACAAGCATACTATATATATTGGTGTTAGATCTATTCTAGCATATATAATCAACAATGTATAAACATTTGAAATCATCCATGGATAAAATATTCATTCAAACATACATTATTGGACAAGAAAAGATATTTCTATTAATATAAAATCAGAGATTACGATGGATACAACCTTTGTCGGCGCGTCTGCAAATCAGAGAAACTGAATCCCCCACTTGGGCCTCCACCACCTCAATCCTCCATCTCTTGATAGCAAGCTCACAAGCAAAAGGCAAGCTTGGGAAGAACAAAAAAGTGCTCCAAGGGACAAAGGGATGCAAACTCAAGCACAAGTTTCGGCAACAATGGACTATAGTTTCTTTGCTCTCAATTCTCTTATGCCTTCAATGTATCCAAAGAGTTCCTTATATATATTTTCAAAGGGGTAATGAAAGGTCGAATCCGAGCGATCTCAAGGCATATGGAAGGCCAGGAGTCAAGTGAGTCGGATCCATGTCAAGGAAAACTCCAAAAGGATTTGGATTTTGTACACATCCTGATGTACGCGATTTTAGGGGTCAAACCCGCGTATATACACGATTAGGGGTTTAAAAGTCGCGTGTATCAATTTTCACATGTTTATAGGGATGGTATAGGAAACATCAAATGACAAAAAATGGTCCAAGGGGTCTAATGAGTCTGCAGAGGGATAGGGGAAGGCCATACAAGTGTGATTCACCTAGAGTTGTAAAATCAGCTATAACATCTGGGAAGCTGTGTTCTTGCTTTTGAAGCAATTAAACCCTGGATTGCGTTCCTAGCCCGGTTTCGCGTGGGTCTCGCTGAACGTTCAAGGGGTTATTATTCCATCCCACGGTTATGGGGATTCATTCTATCATTCATGCATGGTGGTTATTCATTCAAGATTATGTGTTGTTCATCAGCGAGAGTCACATAGCATTTTGGTTTTAGCAGAGTGTTGATATGCATTTCTACAAGTATTTTTCGTTGTCAAACCCTAGTTGTGGGATGAAAGTGTTATACTGAACTATAGAGGGGTATGAGACCCTTTTTTATATGTGTTTCCTTATGGGTTGCTGTGATGTGCATACATGTTTTGGTTTGAAAGGCTTAGGAGTGGAAGAGGCCTGGAATTGGTTGATAAACCTAGTGATGAGAGGAACCTCACATATAGATCAAGAGGGGTTGGAAAATCCTGTATGCACACCCTTAAGAGCATTGGAAGGGAAGGTATGGAATGAGGGAACTGTTTATAAGTGAAGGGAATACTTCCTTGTGTTGGGTGTATAGGTATTGTAAAATTCCAAGCGGGATAGATCTGGTGTAGGTGTCTATAGCTCTATGGTTGAGCTCACTAGCTTAGCATTTCTACCTTTCCATTGCATTAGCAGCCTGATAAACCCAACTGTTGTTTGGTTTGGTTTAATTGTGGTGAGAATTTGACCAGGTGTGAGTCATTTCCTTAGCATTCTAAGAAACCTAATTGTAGGTTGGTTTGACTTTGTTTTGATGTGTTATGGCTATGTGTGAGTTTGTTGTTCCCTAGTTCCTAATGGAAATCATGCCCATCTCGGGTATGGCAGTGGTGTTGAGAGATTAATGAATATAATGGCCTATGGTTGGGTGGAACGTTGCAGATACATAGCTAGTTGTGGGACAAATTCATCATTCTAGATAAGTATTCTCTGTTGTGTTATTTATGCAATGTATTTGCTTGTGAATGAATTGATTATGTTGAATGCTTATGAATGAGTTAAAGTCGAGGTTTATATTGAATGAATGTCCCTGGATTTGCATTTGTTTATGCTTTGTATGTTTTAATGCATTTTGCCTAAGTTCATGGAGGTTAATAGCCTGTTATAGAGTTAGAATACATATGACTTAGTGTTTCTGCCCCTTGAAATCTGCTTGGGGAAGGCAGAAGGTAGAAACCGAAAAAGAGAACTTAAAACAGAGCAGAATGTGTATTTTCTGCACCCTGGGATTCGCCTGGGGAATGCAGAAGGTGGGAAAACAAGAAAGAGAACATGGAAGAATGTGGGTTTTTGCTCTTCAGGATCCACCCGCGGAAGGCAGAAGGTGAAAGTGAAGAAAGAACTAGAAATTCCAAAGTAGAGGTGTGTTTTCTGCACCCCGGAGTTTTCCTGGGGGAGGCGAGAGGCGGAAAATGGGAAAAAGGTTAAGGTTGAAAGTTGGTTTTCCGACTTCCGAGTTCCAAAGGTAGAAGGGAGAAAGGAGGAATAGTGGTTGAAGGACTTCGTCGAATGTTATGTTTCTGACTTTCGAGTTCCAAGTGGAAGGCAGAACCGTGGTTGAAGGACTCCATCAAATATTTTGAGTTTCGATTTTCGAGTTCCGGGCAGAAGGCGAAAATGTGGAAAGGTGGAAAGAGGTTCGAAGGACTCCGTTGTGTTTTTAATTTCGGACTTCCAAGTTCCATGTGGAAGGTGGAAAGTAGGAAAGGCGGAAGGTTAATGTTTCCATTGTGTTTTGAGTTCTGACTTCCGAGTTCTGGGCAGAAGGCGAAAAGGAGGAAGGGCGGAAGGAAGAAAGGAGGAAGGGTAGAAGGATAATGTTTTCATCATGTTTTTAGTTTAGACTTTAGAGTTCCAAGATGAAGGAGGAAAGACAGAAGGCCATTGTGTAATGTGTTCTGATTTTCGAGTTCTACAAGGCAGAATGTGGAAGGCGAGAATGACAGGTTCAGTGCAGAAGAGGTGTTTTCGGTCGCAGAAGGGATCTATCACGGGAGGAACGATTTCTATAGTGGTTTATAAGCCTGAGAAAGAATGTTGAAGAGTGTGTTAATGCCTATGCCTTGTGTTTTGAAAGGAGAACAAGGGTTCTTGAAGCACAAATTTTAATTTATCTGCATTATGGGGTATGGGGACGTTACAAATTGGTGTCAGAGTTGTTTATTATAGCACTGGGCATGAAAGGGGCCAAGTTGAACAATTAGAAGAATAAATTGCAAGAAAGACTGGGTGTCATTTAGCAAAGAAGCTTAACTTAGCCAACCCTGCTAAATGTCTTTAGCAACTCTCAATAAAGAGCTGAATTCGAATCGACGGTGAACCCGATTTCATAAAGGATTCGCGCCCAGCATCTGCTATTAATGCACTTTCTAGTTAGCCAATGAAATGGATTGACAACCATTGCATCTAGATCAATCTTGGATCCCAAATGGATTAAAGCATATGTCATAAAGTATCGCGCCTGTCAAAGTTTTATTTATCTGCACTAGTTTTCTTTGACGAAATCGCTTCCAATCGTTGATCTGCTTAAGGATCAACCTCGTTCATTGATCATAATTTCCTTTGGGGCTATTAGTTTCTAATTTCGCAACTCAGTGTCCTTTATCCTCCTCGCTCTTTTTATTTGCAAAATTCATTGTGGTCGTAGATCTAGTTCTACCACGATCTCGACCACCCACACTTGCATTAGTCGGTAAGTAACTTAAGAAAATTCTAAGAAAAAAAATCATGCAACTAACAATGGTGTTCTTAAATTTTTTTTACAGAGTCATAGTGTAGATTGAAAAGTTGGTCGTGGTCTAACCAACAAGATCAACACCATGAAGATTAACATTATGAGTGATGCACATGATGCCTACAAGATCGAGGTAGATGCTAGGGGGTAAAATATTCAGGTTGAGAATGCTGAAACAAGATTTGATGGGAAGAGAAATCAAAAGACTTCCCCAAATATTGCAGCTGCCATAAGGAACCTGAGGGTGGAGTTGCATAGTTGCATAGAGGAAAATGAAAGGATGATCAAGGCTCTTGAAGAGCAAAGTCACTTGACTGCAACCATGCTACAGAGTTTGAAAAACCTCTAAAGACAGATAAACTCTGGGCATCAGACAACAAATACATAAGGGAGTAGGAGAAATTCGTGTAAGAAGAATGTGAAGATTGACCAAAGGAAGAAAGGTTTCAAGCCATCTCACTTCCAAAATCAGCAAAGGCATCCATCACAAGTTGTGATTAAGCCAGTCAGAATGACGAGAGAAAAGCCAAGGAAACCACTCCAATGTTGGGGATGTGGAGGAGACCATTGTCCATGTTAGAGTGGGAATGAAAGTCAAGTCCACAACACCCAAGGATCTGAAATTGTGGGTTAGGAAGCAAGGACCATTCCTAGAATTTATGCAACGTTAGAGGACCACCAGGCAGATAATCAATCAACTATGGTTGAATTTGAGGGTAATATTGTTGAGCAGTCTATTTCTATTGTTGTTTTGATTGACCCTGGGTCCAATCACAACTATATCACCCCTAGACTTGTGGAGATGTGCACTCTGAAGAAATCAAAGCATAGAAAATCATGGTTAGTCCAACTAGCCACTGGAACCAAGAGGAAAGTTAGTGAGGTGGTAGAGATATGTCCATTGGATATGGATGGGCTATTTACTCATGCAGATCTGAATATTTTGCTACTTGGTTCCTATGATATACTCATTGGAATGAATTGGTTAGAAGCGCATAGGGTTAAACTTGATTGCTACAACAAGACATTTGAATGCCTAAACGAATAAGGAAAACTAAAGGTTGTAAGAGGCATTCCAAAAGTGATTTCTATTAGGCAGGATTTAGCAATGTAGCTAAAGAAGTTATGCGGGAAAGGTGGTAGATTGTATGCAGCTCATGTTTTGGAGGCAGCAGAGAGTGAAACTCCTAGGTTGGATGATTTTTCTGTGTTGCAGGAATTCAGGGATGTATTTCTTGATGAAATTCCAGGACTTTCGCCAAAGAGAGACATTGATTTTACAATTGAACTTGTGCCAAGAGCAGCACCAGTGTCCAAGACACCCTATAGGATGTGCACACCAGAATTGCTAGAGCTGAGGAAGCAGTTGCAAGATTTGTTGGAAAAGAAGTATATTAGGCCTATTGTGTCTCCTTGGGGAGCACCAGTTCTATTTATGAAAGAGAAAGATGGTACGCTCAGGTTGTGTATTGATTATAGACGACTGAACAAAGTCACTGTGAAGAAAAAAATACCCTTTACCTAGAATTGATGACCTTTTTTATCAAATGAGAGGAGCAAAGGTATTTTCAAAGATTGACTTAAGGTCTGGTTACCATCAGGTAAGGATCAAGGATGCATATATTCATAAGACTGCCTTCAGAACAAGGTATGGACACTGAGTTTGTAGTGGTACCATTTGGTCTCACAAATGCACCAGCTACATTCATGTGACGTATGAATAGTATCTTCAGCAAGTATTTGGACAAGTTTGTTCTTGTTTTGCTTGATGACATTCTTATTTATTCTAAGAATGAAGAGGAGCATGAAGAACATTTGAGGCTGACATTGAAATTTCTAAGGGAGCATAATATGTATGCAAAGTTGAGGAAAGTGACAGATGTGACATATTTTATGGGACTTGCAGGATATTACAAGAGGTTCACTGCAGGATATTCTGCATGTAAAGTTGACTATATGTATAGATTGAGGAGGCCTGCATGTGAACGTGTAGTTCCATGAGGAGATGACCCTCGTGTGTGTATACATACATATCAGAACTTCCTGAAGACTGCAAATAGATTGACTTGGACAGGGAAGTATGGTTGTACCCAATGAAACCAAGGCAAGAATCTACCATGTGCAAAGGCCAAATGCTATGAGAAGGATATCATGACTGAAATCTAACCTCTGAACATAACAGATTTTAAATTTCAGATTTCAAATTTTTCTATTGATTTTTATTGACTGTTTGGATGATCTAAAAAGGTGTCAAGATGACATGTTGTATGTGGATGTCCAGGTTTTGGGAAGCACATGTAAGTAAGGGATAAGTGATCCCACTTGCAAGAGCCAAACCATATGAGGATGGCCTCATGATTGCCAAAATATAATTTCTATAGGAAACAAAATTGTAAATTCAGATTTTGATTTGACTATCAACGTTATTGATCGTTTCATATTTGGGAAATCATTTATGCATGAAATAGATTTAAAAATATACGATTAAAATTTTTATGATGACATCTCATGTGAACTGCATGCTTGTATGTAAAGTAGGTGAGATGATGAAAATACGCCCTTGGAGTGCATAGCTTCTTGGAAGGATGTGTTTGGGATGCATGGCTCCTCAGAAAGATGTACTTGGGGTACATAGTTCTCAGAAAAATGTACTTGGGATACATGGATCCTTGAAAAGATGAACTTGGGTACATAACTTCTCCCCCCTGTCTAGCTAGGCACCAGTATGCATCATTGGGGATGCCCAGGTGTAATACATCCAGCTAGACTTATTTCCACACCCATTCATGCCACATAAGGGGACTGTCACGAGAGTGGGGGCTCCATGAAGAGAATAACCCCTAGGTATTATGGTGTCCAGAAAGGAAGCACCTGAGCTTGGTGAGAACTTGGAGGAGGTGCCAGGCCCTTTAGCCAGAGATTCCATTGAGAACCCAAAGAGGTGTTAGGCTCTGGAGCAGAGCTGCCATTGAGCACCCAAATAGGTGTTAGGATCTGAAGTAAGGCTGCCAAATCTTGGTTGAGAGATTCTTATGCAGATAAGTGTTTGGTTTACTTAGAAATTTTTTTGTTGATTTTCTGTAAATATACATGTGCATATGATTCAACTATGATTTTAAAAATCTTGTTAAAAAATGAATCCTATAGGAATGAATCCGACATGTGAATTAATTCATTATGGTGTTCGGAAAGGAAGAACCTGAGCTTGGTGAGCACTTAGAGGAGGTGCCAGGATCTTAAGCCAGAGCTGCCATTGCGCACCCAGAGAGTTGTTAGGCTCTGGATCAAGGCTGTCGTATCTCAGTTGAGAAATATTTTCATAGGTGATCCGAGGATTGCAAAAACTTGGTTACCTTTCAATGCACACCTTAGAGAGCACATGAAGGGGTGGGTACACTCAAAGAAATGTATAACAGATAAGAGGTAGCATCCTTGTGTGGGGTGGGACGAATCTTGTGGGTGCCATGGTTGTATAAAGACAAAGTCATATACATGTGGATCCAAAAGAAGATACTTATGCAGATAAGTATTTGGTTTACTTGGAAACTTCTTGTTGATTTTATATGAATATGCATGTGCACATGATTCAACTATGATTTTGAAAATCTTGTTAAGGAAGGAATCCTATAAGACTGAATTTGACATGAAAATTTACTCATTACTTTGGGTATGAGCATAGGTATTGCTGGTTTCCAAAGACATTGGAAATGTTCGAAGCTGAGGAGAAGGATTCTCCAAGACCCAGAAAGAGACTTTGTGGTGTGTACTGATGCATGTAATCAAGAACTTTGAGGATTTATTATGCAAGAAAACCACGTAGTGGAACCCGAGGGAGAGTACTAGATCGTGCCATTGGACAGGTGAAGGTGCAATGGAAGCACCATAGTCCTAATGAGGCTACATGGGAGCTGGAGGATGCCATGCGATTGGCACATCCATCTTTTTATTCAATTTTGTAAAGCACTGAGGGCGGTGCTACTGTAAGGGGGAGGGGAATGTGATACCCCGGTTTTGACCCCATGGTATTAAATTGTGCATGGTGTGTATATTGTATTTAAATCATGGCAAGGAGCTCAAGGCCAAGGCATGGCAGTCTGATTATGTGTCTGATCAAGCATGCAATTCTGCACTCCGGGAAGCTACGTTCTTACTTATAAAGCAAGCAAACCCTAGATTGCATGCCCAATCCGGTTTCTCATGGGTCAGGTTGAATGTTTAGGGGGTTATTATTTCATCCCGTGGTTATGGGGATTCATTCTATCATTCACGCATGGTGGTTATTCATTTACGATTATGCGTTGTTCATCAGCGAGAGTCGTAGAGCATTTTGGTTTTAGCAGAGTGTTGCTACGCATCTCTGCAAGTATTTTCCTTTATCGAAACCTGGTTGTGGGATTATAGTGTTATCCCGAAATATAGAGGGGTATGAGACCCTGTTTTCTTTGTTTTACACAATGACTCCTGTGTTTTTGTGTTTCTTTGTGGGTTGTTGTGATGTGCATCCTTGTTTTAATCTGAAAGACTTAGGGGTGGAAGAGGCCAAGAATTGGATGATAAACCTAGTGAAGAGAGGAACCTTACAGACAGATCAAGAAGGGATGGAAAATCCTTTATGCACACCTTGAAGAGCACTGGAAGGGAAGGTATGGCCTGAGGGAACTCTGTAGCAGTGAAGGGAATACTTCCTTGCGTTGGGTGTATAGGTATTCTGAAATGCTAAGCATGATAGATTTGGTGTAGGTTTCCATAGCTCTGTGTTTGAGTTCACTAGCTTAGCAATTATACCTTTCCATTTTCTTAGCAACCTGATAAACCCAACTTTTGGTTGGTTTGGCTGAGTCATGGTGAGCATTTGACCAAGTGTGAGTCATTGCCTTAGTAGTCTGAGAAATCCAACTGTAGGTTAGTTTGAATGTGTTTTGGATGTGTGTTGGCTATGTGTGAGCATATTTTTCAATAGTTCCTTGTGGAAATCATGCCTTGCTTGGGGGTGGCAGTAGTGTTGAGAGATTAATGAACACATTGGCCTATGGTTGGGTGGAACATTGCAGCGACATAGCTAGTTGCGATAGCTTCATCATTCAAGATAATTATTTTCTGTTGTGTTATTTCTGTAATGTATTTGCTTGTGAATGAAATGATTATGTTGAATGCTTATGAAGGCAGAAGGCGGAACCGTGGTTGAAGGAATCCGTCGAATGTTTTGGGTTTCGATTTTCAAATTCCAGGTGGAAGCCAAAAAGAGGTTCGAAGGAATCCATCGTGTTTTGAATTTCTGACTTTCGAGTTCCAGGCGAAAGCCAAAAAGGCAGAAAGGAAGAAGGTTAATGTTTTCGTCATGTTTTGAGTTTCGAGTTTCGGGCGAAAGGCTAATGTTTTCATCGTGTTTTGAGTTCCAAGTTCTGGGCGGAAGGATGGAAGGCTCATTTTTACGCTGTATTTTGTGTTTCGATTTTCGAGTTCCATAGGGCGAAAGGTGGAAATGAGAGGTTCAGTGCGAAAAAGGTGTTTACGATCGCAAAAGGGATCTATCAAGGGAGGAATGACCGTTACAGTGGTTTCTAATCGTGAGAAAGAATATTGAATAGTATGTTAACAACCATGCCCTATGTTTCAAAAGGAGAACAAGGGGTCTTGAAGCAAAATTTTTAATTTCTCCGCATTATGGGGTATGGAGACGTTACAACTAGATCACCCTAGAGATAGATAGGGGCCCTATACTCATTCTAAGGAGTTTGTCATGGCTATAACTTGCTTGATCTCAAACCAAGAACCACAGTAGACAGTTGGGGTCCCTAAGGTACATTCTAGGGACTTACATTGCTCGGTTAACTTACGAAGAACCCTAGTTAACTAACTAGGGTTCCATCCTCCTAGAGAATGGCTCTCGCAGCTACATTATCTTTAACATATGGAACTAGTAGATAATTTATGGCACTCACATGCCTCTTAGTCCAAGAGAAATGGAAGTAAAGTGGAATTGTGTTCTAACCATTATTATCATAATTGGACCAGTTTGACCGGTTTACATGCCTTGTCCAAAATGAAGCCCTTAACTAGAAATGGTCAATTGCGTACCTTACCCGGTCGATTCCTTACAAACCGACCCTAAATGCATGAACTATGCACTTTTGTATATAATCAACCAATTTTCTACAAGTCCATATATTGTGGGTGGGGTGATGATTTTAACAATAAAAAATCTAAAACAATACCCTAAAACTAACCCTAAACCCTAGTAATCAATGGTAATATGAAAATTTTAAATTAAAAGGATATAAAAGGAAATATAAGGGGTGTATTTTTTAATTACCATTAATTTTTTCAGGATGTTTGAGAGTGTTTCCAACTTCATCCAACTTCATATGCAAAAAATAGAATTTGAGATCCCATCCAAAATTCAATAGACCTAGCAATTTTCAGTATTTTAGAATTGCAATGTTTCCACTGGATTCTATCATTTATGAGGATATCACATTGGTATTTAATCAAGTGCATTAACTCCTACATAGGGAAGCATGGGAATTCCCTTGATACTCATGTGATCACCAGAAAAGTCATGCAACCAGCCATATGGTGCAAATAAATCCCTAAGTTAAAATTTAAGCAAACAAAAATGAAGAGAATGAAATAAAGGTATTCCTGAAACTCATAATTGAAATTCATCGATCGAATATATAGAAAACATAAAAAACATCTATAGGGAATCAACAATTAAAACAATACAAATCATTTCGAAATGTGGGCTCCACCCCTATTTATAACTAATTGGTCCAATTTTCAAATGCCCCGTACAGACAAATCGTAACTATGTTTAAACAATCCTTAACACCTTCATGATCAGCAATGCAAGCTCTTCGACATGATATTATGCGTTCAATTTCCCACAAAACCTTGTTGGGAACCTATTTTCATGGCCATACCCCAAGGTATCCTAATAACCATTTCCTTTCAACTAATACCATTATTTTTATCATCCATATGAAACTCTTATAATACACTTTAAACTATAAACTATAGTATATTGGTTTCCTTATTAGAAAACTATATTCTTTAACAACTCCATGAACTTTCCATGCTTGTTTAAACTTTATCATCCATATGTATTTCTTCTAATACGCTTTAATATATTTGCTATCTTATTTGATAGCTATACTCTTTATAACACCATCTCCATGAATTTTTCATGTATGATTAACTTTGTTATAAACATTGCAATGAATATTTTCCACAATAAGTATGCAAAGTAGATACAAGAACAGTAAAAATAACTAAAATGTTATTTTTTCAACATCCAATATCCATGAAAATGGTCATCTCTTATGTGTTTATAACTTTATCTAATATGAATAAACATTGCAACGAATATTTTCATTGCACAAAGTATGCAAATTAGATACAAAAACCGTAAAAATAACTAAAATTTTATTTTCCAAACATCCAATATCAATGAAAATGGTCATCTATGTTTATAACTTTATTTAATATGAAACAAAGCAAACATTACATTTTAGTAACAACCAATTTATATCATTGCTCTTCCAAATTTTAACATGTGATAGGATGCATCACTTATATGTTTATTTAGTATGAAAAAAAACAATGATTACATTTTAGGAACAACCAATTTATATCATTGTTCTTCCTAATTTTAAAATCTTATGTGATATTGAAATAGTGAATCCATCTCAATTTGTAGATAAGAATAGTGAATAATACTAAAGATTGATCTTCCCAATTTTAATGATGTGATGTTGAAATAGTGAAGCCATCTCAATCCACGAACAAGAATAGTGAAGAGTATTAAAGATCACTGGATAATACAAAAATACAAAAAGCCTTTTGAATAAGTTTCCAACAATTGTGAGTGTATTTGTATCATATTCACTACTAGATGTTGCTCATAATTTATCTCTAAAGCAACTCGAATACACTACAGAACCTATGAAAAGCCACAAAGGCTCATGATAAAAACAATAGAATTGAAAATGTGAAAATGCATATAACAGACACAACTATTGGATATAAACAATAAATACTTTTTAAGGAAGCATGTTTCTAAATCCTTTTGAATAAGTTTACAACAATTGTGAGTGTATTTGTATTATCTTCACTACTAGATATTGCTCATAATTTATCTCCAAAGCAACTCAAATACACTATAGAACCTATCAAAAGCCACATAGGCTCATGGTAAAGAGAATAGAATTGGAAATACATGAAAATGCATATAACGAACACAACTATTGGATATCAACACTAAATACTTTTTAAGGCAATATGTTTCTAAATGTAAACATATGGCTATAAATGTTATCTTTCTAAATGTAAACATATGGCTATAAATGTTATCTTCAATGGGGTTTCTCTGAAAGTGTTTACACCATCCTTGGGTGCTTCATGTGATGTGTGCGTGGTGTGATGCCTGCCCTTGGTTGTATCATCCTTAGGTGCATCACGTGATGTGTGCATGGTGCGATGCCTACCCTAGGTTGTATATTTAGTGGATGTACAATGTGCGCATGGTGTGATGCCTACCCTTGGTTGTATCTTTAGTAGATGTACACTTTGGAGATTGCTTACTCATGGATTGTTATACCTTCGACTAATGCTTATGTGATGCACTTAGTTGGGAGGTTGCAGACCTATACGGCATGGTGACATTCTTCATGAAGCGTGCATGAAAGGCTTGGTTGGTTGCTTACAAAGTGGACATCCTTAAAGGAGAAGCATTTGGAATTTAGGAGGGTGTTGACCCTACATAGAATAGCATGGATCATTGTGAATTTAGGAGGATGTTGACCCTGCGTAGCATGGAGCATTGGGAATTTAGGAGGGTGTTGACCCCAAGTATGATAGAGACACTTGGTGGCTTGCAAGGAGGCTTGTGCTTGATTATAGGAAACTTGGATTGAGGAGTGTTCGTGGATATTTCACGGACATGGAGGAGCACATGGCTTAGAAGGAAACATTGGAGCATTAGAGACCCTTGGAGGAGTGATGGACATTTCTTGTAGAATATTCACATGGGAACCTTTCTTGTTGGACATGCTTACCTTGTAACTTGACATGTGACACCTTGGAGTTACAATGCTTTACATGTGGACCTATCTAGTAACTAGAAAGGTTAGAAAGGTTGTTTTCTCATGGACCATGTCCAATTTATTATTGTTGGTCTCCCTCACCTATCACCTATCATATATAAGGGAGGAGAGAGTCTTCTCATTCATCAAATCCATCACAAATTTGTAATATAAATGTGAGGACTAGAGTGAACCTATCTCTTTCATCTTTACATGTTACTCATTGTAGTTTGCACTCATGTCTAGTGTGCTATAGGTATTGTGTTGATGCAAGCAAGGTTTTAAGGTTAGAGTTTTCTCTAATAAGACAAGGGAAACTAGAGTTTGGGAGAAACCCTATAGGTGCAAAGGGGGGCACTTGTTCTTGTGGTTCTTGTAAGAAAAGACAATTGTTTTGTTACATTGGAAACCCTAATATTACTTGAGTTCTCGATGTGGATAAGATAGTAGAAGGCTGTATTTTTTTCCTTTGTACATGTGTGATGCAAGTGTCGGGCCAAAGAGGGCTTTCCAATGTGTATGCTAGCTCATTCCAGAACTTTGATGGAATGACCAACTTTGCTTGGCATTGATTTCTAGCTAGGAGGAGTTGGTAGCTAGGGTTGACAATTGGTGGGATGTTAGCTTGTTGAGGTTGCATGCCTAGACTTTGGAGAGCATTGGAGAAGTCCTAACTATGATAATGGAATCATAATGTACATTTTTGGCATTAGATTCTATACTGTATCTTCGATGATTACTAGCCTAGTTGGTTGGGTGAAAATAACTTCTAACCGGTTTTTTCATCATTTCTTATTCCACTTAAAAGAGTGACACCATGAATCTATAAAGAAACCATTTTGTTATGGATGAAATAGTAAATTAACATAAAAAAAACTATCCGATAATGTTGTGCTTAAATAAAGTGGAAAAAATGAAGAAATAAGAAATACATTTTTTTAATTGTATTTTGAATTATTTTTTACTAAAAGTCAATAAAGATATGACGAGTGGGTACTCGTTGGATGCAGAATTTAATTCCACATCCAACAAATGCGTATCAAAATTTGACTAAACCTCTCATAACTCTGGCATGCTCATCAAATTGGATATGTCCAAGGCCTTTGATAAAAAAAAGTTGAAAATTTCTCAGAGCCATCATTGATAACCTTTGGCTTCTCCACCTCTTGGGTAAATTGGGTGTTAGATCTGGTCTCATTTGCATTCTTCTCCATTATTATTAATGGCTCCCCCTCTTCCACCTTTTCCACCTCGAGAGGCATACACCAGGGAGACCCCTTATCTCCCTACCTTTTCATTATACTGGCGGAAGGGTTGGGGAAATTCATCAAAGCACAGGTGCAGGAAAATCATATTCAAGGAATTAACCTTAATTTCTCCAGAAGTCCTCACTCTCATCTTCAATTTGTGAATGACACCATGTTAATGGGGAAAACCTTTGTAAAAGAAGCACGAGCCTTCAAACACATCCTTAAAATTTTTGGAGAGGCCTCGGGGATTTCCATCAATAAACTTAAATCACGGGTATTCTTCTTCAACACCCTAATCCTCACCCACTTCCGAATAACCAGAATCCTTGGGTTTCAGAAGAGCTCCCTTTCGACCACATTTCTTGAAGCCCCCTTCAGTGAGTCAGCTCTGAAAAAATCCTTTTGGAAAGACATCATAGCCAAATTAGAATTTAAACTCACTAGACCTAGCATCATAAAGTCCTCAATGAAGAAGGATGTCCCCTCCCTCGATCCACGAGGGTTCTCCAGATTAATTATGAGATGTGACTTGCCCTTCGTCACTCGGTACAATGCTCCACCATGTAGAGTAATGGCAAACTTAACTGTGCCTCAAGCTTTATGCATCCCTCTTATGGGAAGCTCGTTCTAAGCCTCTTACCTCATTTTATCCTCCCTGCGTAGTTCAGTGAAGGTCGAACATTTTGCAGAGCATGTGGAGACGTTCAAAATCCTTACCATGTTTAGTCGATGTTCAGAATCCTCCACTCACAAGCTGTGCGCTACGCCAAGGCGTGGAAATTCCAACGAGCATGTTAGAATTCTCATGGCTCGGGCTTACACTAAAGGATACGACATTAAAATCCTGGATTATCTTTGTCAGCTTATGGATGAATGGGAGGACAAGCTCATGAGCTCACTCCTCGATGAATCAGATATTTCTTCGCAGGCGTAATTTCTAGGTGGTCAAGAATCTCTTGGCTCAGCTTATCCTCCATCTCACACGTACCTAGAGTGATCCCATGGCTTCCTCTTCGATTCCTTCAGCAACTCCCATGGAAATTGAACAACAGCCTCCTCCTCCTTTAAGGTCCATAGTGAGCACAATGCAGGGTAAAGTAACCATCAACATTGCAGCAGATTACAGAAAAATAGAATCACTTCCAGTTAGGAGGAATCCCTCCAACATCGAGGAGGATACTAGCAGTGAGGCTAAGAGCTCTAGAAAAGACAGTGGCCAAACATATGTGAACCCATCGACTCCCCCAGCAGATGGACAACCAAATTCACAGCTCAACTTCGACTTTAGGGTTCCTATTGAGGAGGAGAAGTCCTCCCATCCTTAAGTCCACGTTCCTAGGCTTTGTCTAGACATACCAGTGAATTACTACAGTTATACTCAGTATTTTGCTTCAACAATGTTAGCTTTTGTTATCATTATGATATGTTTTCCCTTCTACGGGGATGATCAATTTGACTGTAAAAGTTGGAATTCCCTTGAGGGGTAGGTCTCAACTTTCTCTCTGCTATATTTTGTTCGTAGAACAACCATTATGCTTTGTATTTTATACTATATTATTACTTTGATTCAATAGATTAGTCTCTGAAATTACAAAAAAAATTCTCTTAGTTTTCATGTAAATGTAATAGGCAATATAACAGCCTTAAACTTCTGGCCTTCCATCCAAGATCTTTTTCCAACCTTAATTAAAAATTGTTCTAATTAGGATTCTCTTGGGATAGTGATATAGCCAACAAAATCATAAATTAAATTCTAAACACAATTAAAAACACATGCAATATCTATTAATACTAAACTCAATGTCTACATAAGCAACCTATTACATAATTTGCATCATTAACTACATCGCATCCAAATAACACTTTGTATTAACATTGGGTATTCATGAATATTAAACATATCCGAATAATACTTCCACGAATTGGAAATTGAGTAGCCATGCTCCCACCTTAGGAGCCTCTAAACTTCACAACCTACAAGGATTTCCATCCACTTTCCCAGAACTTGGGTTTAATAATTACTAATCGAGTTTTTCAAGTGTCACCAACTCTTTGGTGAGAGATATTCACTGCAGAACCCAACACCTCTCTTGGGTGTTCAGTGTCAGTTATGCTTCAGAGGGTTTAGACCCTAACACCTTTGGGTGCTCACTGACACCTTTGTGTTAGGATTCTCTTGGGCTAGTGATATCCAACAAAATCATAAATTAAATTCTAAAGGCAATTAAATACACATGCAATCTCTACTAATACTAAACTCAATGTTTACATAACAAACCTATTACATAATTTGCGTCATTAACTACATCACATCCAAATAACACTTTATATTAACATATGGTATTCATGAATAATAAGTTTCCACGAATTGGAAATTGAGTAGCCGTGCTTCCACCTTAGGAACCTCTAAGCTTTACAACCTACAAGGAATTCCATCCGCTTGCCCAGAACTTGGGTTTAATAATTACTAATCCAGTTTTTCAAGTGTCACCAACTCTTTGGTGAGAGATAGTCACTACAGAACCTAACACCTTTGGGTGCTCACTGACACCTTTGTGCTACTCTTAAATGAAAATCTTGGAGCCCAACACTTGATAACAGGGTGTTCAATGTCAATTCTACTTCAGAGAGTTTAGAACCTAACACCTTTGGGTGCTCACTAACACCTTTGTGCTACTCTTAAATGAAAATATAGAGTCCAACACTTGATAACAATGCTCTCTAGCAGCTCCGTTAAGTTCGTAGTCATTCTACCCCTTTTTCTTCCTTGACAATGCTCTTTGTTAACTTTGCCCAGGACTTTAGTAGCTAAGAACTACCGCCTTCCAAGAACGGTCACTCATCTTTATATAGATAGTTGAAAATGAGCTACTAACATAAACCCAAGTTCTAAAAGGATGCCCAACTTTTCGTACCTGAAATATTCATATATATTATTAATAAATTGAGAATATTTACAATAATTTCAAGCATTAAAGTTCAAACATATTTAATGGATCTCTAATATCTCTTGAATTTGTAAATAGTTTTTTTTGTGAGGATAAAAAAACTTGTAACTACAAAAATATAAACTAAAAAAATACATTATTCATTGAAATAAATAATATTGAATTTTAATTTTAAATTTTATAATTTACTAAATTCTTTTTGTTATTTTAAATCAATATAATATATGAATAAAGATAAAAATAAACTAATAATTATGTTCAACTATAAATGTAAATTAATACATTTTAAATGAATGAAATTAAAAAAAAAACAATACTAATTATTTTCCAACCTATAAAATTATAAATGAAAAATAAGTATTTAGTTGTAACAATTAAAATTTAAATGAAAAAAATGCGTACTTTTAACTGGCATCATTCATTGATATATTGGATTTATTTTTGTTATTTACACATTAATTAAATGAAATTGATAAAAAAAAGGCATTTGTAACAATAAAAATGTAAAATAAAAAATAAAAAATAAATACATACTTATAACAGATATAATTCATTAAATAAAATAAAAATAACAAAATGAAAAAAATTATAATACATTGAATTTAGTATTCAATTATTATTTTTAAATAACATTTTATAAATAAATAAAATGCTAGCTATTTTCAAACTATAAAATGTAACTTACATATTTGTTATCTATATTATTTATTGAAATAAAAATTAAAATATTATGAAAATAAAAGTTTTATAATATATTGAATATAATTTTTTCCCATAGTTTAAAAATGTAATTATTTTCAAAATATAAAAATATAAAAGGAGGAATGGAATTGGTCTTTCTCTGTGAGCCGGTCATTGTAACAACTAACTTCTCATTTTATATAAAAATTCTTTAACAGATTTTGTTAAAAAATAATAATAATAAAATACAAAACAAAAGTTAATTATATTTTAATTATAAAATATAAACCAGAAATAAATACATATCCATATATCATCCACTGAAATAAAATTTGACATTATATATAATAAAGTATTTTATTTTCCCTGGATGTGGGTGTGAGTCAGCCTAACATGGCCCCTCTTGCCAGCACTCAACTTACTACCATTAATGGCCATTAAAACCTCAATTGGTGTGGCTGCTCTTCAGCTCGACGACAGGTCGAGGCTGTCTCATCGCAGCTTGGATGCCTTAACCCATCCGTTAGGTTGCTACGCTTCACACAAGCACCATTCAATGGTGATCATGGCCCTCCAAACTTATCCCGCTCTATTGCTCCCCTGGTTCATTATTGCTCTCCTGGTTCTGCAAGTCTTCCTTGGTCGCTCTGTTCACCGAGGTTTCCACCATTCGATTCAAGCCACCATCACCTGTCTCTCTGCAGCTCCGCGCACAGCTCTTCACCATTTCTGCTCGCCCTCCCACAGCCTCATCATTTCCCCGCCATGCCTCAACGACAGAGAGGCTCGCCGCGCCGGGGACGAGCACGCAATGCTCGGTCAGACAGCCCTATCCCCCTCTCTTCCCAAGCTAGCAACAATGGCTTCAACTTGGAAATTCCAGAGGAGGTGCAAAGAATTGTCTCGATCTGGGAGGATGAGTTGTCTGGTGCGCTTGGGGCAGCAGGACGCACAGTGGAACGACGATAGAACTACTGGGTCTTCAAAAACCTGCTCACATGCCTGGTCAGAAATCAAATAAAATATGACATTATGAAAAAACTAAACAAAGTATATTTTTTATTATTTACACATTAATTAAATGAAATTAAAAAAATAAAAATACACTTTATACTTATAAATAACCAAAAAATACATATTTGTAATCATAAAAATAGAAAATAGAAAAGTTAAAAAAAATAAAATTAAATGATGAAATTTCTTTTTATAATATATTGAATTTAAATTTTAAATTATTGTTCTTTAAATAACATATTTTAAATAAATAAAATGTTAGTTATTTTTCAAACTATAAAGTGTAAATTACATATTTATTATCTATATCATTTATTAAAATAAAAATTAAATTATTATGAATGATAAGATTTTATAATATATTGAATATAATTTTTTCTCATAGTTAAAATTGCTAATTATTTTCAAACTATAAAAATATAAATGAAAAAAAAATACATATTTGTAACATGTATCATTCATTAACAAAAACATAATATGAAAAACAATAAAGTGTTATTTATTTTTGAAGTATAAAAATATAAATAAATAAAAAATACATATTTGTAGTATATACTATTCAATTTTTTTCAAATATATTGAATTTAAATTTACTTCATATTTTTAAATTAACAAATTATAAAATAATAAAATGCAAAATAAAAGTTAATTATATTCTAATTATAAAATATAGAGTAGAATAAATACATATTCATATATCATCTATTAAAATAAAAATTGACATTGTGAATAATAAAGTATTTTATCTTAAAAAAATTATTACTTTAATTTAAATATATAAATGAAAAACAGAACATATTTGTAACATTTATTATTAAAAATAAAATAACATTATTAAATATAAATTTTTGTAATATATTAAATTTAAATTATTTTAAATTAAATTTAAATTATAAAAATATAAAAATAAAAATTAAATACACACTATAACATATATAACATGAGACTAAAGTTTGGTCTATCAAATCAAACTTTAGTCATACATCATCTTCTCAAATAAAATTTAACATTATGAAAAAATTAAGTATTTTATTTTAAATATCCTTTGTTATATTAAATTACCAAAAAAATTTAAAAAATTAAAAAATTAAAATAAATAGTTATATTAAAACTATAAAAAAAGAAAAAGAAAAAAAATGCATTACTAAACATAAACTATCTATTCAAAAAAATGAAAGGAAAAAAATAAGAGATTTAATTTTAATATATTGAATTGAAATAATGCTAATTATAATTTAAAAATGTTAGTTATTTTCAAAATATAAAATATAAATAAAAAAATAAAAATGTGTAACATAAACTATTCATTAAAAGAAAATTTAAAAAATAGAAATATATAGAATTTAAACTTAATTTATTATTTTAAATTGACACATTACAAAGAACAAAAGTTATTAATATTTTAATTATAAAATACAAATATAAAGAAGAAATAAATACATATAGTAACATATATCATAAAATGAAATAAAATTTGCTATTATTATGAATAATAAAGTATTTTATTTAAAAAAAAAAAGTGGGTACGATTTTTATCTTAATTATCTTTTGTTATCTAATTTAAAATTATAAATGAAAAAAAACATTGTAATATATATCATTGAATGAAACTTTATCATTAAAAACAATTATAACATTGAATTTAAATTCACTTTAAATTAACATATTGCAAATTATATTTAAATTATAAAAATATAAATGAAAAATAAATACATATATAACATACATCATCCTCTCAAATAAAAATTTGACATTATGAAAAATAAACTGTTTGATCTCAAATATTCTTTGTTATATAAAATTACCACATACAATTAAAAAAATGGTTATATTGATCCTATAAAAATAAAAATAAAAGAGAACTATATATATTAATAACATACAATATCTATTTAAAAAAATGAAAATTGGTAAAATAAAGTTTCACTTCAAACAAATTATTTTTAATTTCAAATTTTCAACCAATGTTAAATATAACATATCTCTTTGTAATTCTAATTTAAAACTATAAATGAAATAGAAATACATATTTGTAATAATATAATTGAATGAAACCATAACATTATAAAAATTGAATTTAAATCACTTTAAATTAACATATTACAAAATATACTTAAATTATAAAGATTCAAATAAAAAATAAATACAAACTGTAACATACATCATTCTCTCAAATAAAAATTGACATTAAATGAAAAATAAAGTATTTTTATCTTAGATATTCTTTGTCACATGTTTCATTCATTGAAAGAAAAAAATACATTATGAAAAACAATAAAGTGTCATTTATTTTCAAACTATAAAAATATAAATAAATAAAAAATACATATATGTAACACACCATTCAATATTTTTTTCTAATATATTGAACTTAAATTTACTTTATATTTTTTAATTAACAAATCATAAAGGAATAAAATAATAAAACACCAAACAAAAGTTAATTATATTCTAATTATAAAATATAAATAAGAAATAAATACATATCCATATATCATCCATTAAAATAAAAATTTACATTATGAATAATAAAGTATTTTATCTTAAATTTTTTGTTATTCTACTCTAAAAATATAAATAAAAAACAAAACAAAATTGTAACATTTATTATGAAAAAAAATTAAAATTATAAAATAAAAAATAAATTGAATTTAGATTTAAATTTACTTTAGATTATTTTAAATTAAATGAAACATGTAAAAATATAAATGAAAATTAAATACACAATGTAGCATACATCATATTCTAAAATAAAATATGAGCTTATGTAAAACATTAAGTAATACATTTTATATTTATAAATGACTAAAAAATACATATTTGAATCAATAAAAATGGAAAATGGAAAAGAAATATATGCTTGTAACAAACATCATTCATTAAAATAATATAAAAATAACATGATAGGAAAAAATAGTTTTATAATATATTGAATTTAAATTTTCAATTATTATTTTTAAACAAGATATTATAAATAAATAAAATGCTAGCTATTTTCAAACTATAAAATGTAAATTATATATTTGTTATCTATAACATCTATTGAATTAAAAATAAAATATTATGAAAAATAAGGTTTTATAATATATTAAATATAATGTTTTCTCATAATTTAAAATTTTCAATCATTTTTAAAGTATAAAAATATAAATACAATATCAAAAACAATAAAATGTTATTTACTTTCAAACTATAAAAATATAAATAAATAAATAATACATACTTGTACTATACACCATTCACTATTTTTTTTCTAATATATTGAAATTAAATTTACTTTATATTTTTAAATTAACAAATTATAAAATAACAAATACAAAATAAAAATTAATTATATTCCAATTATAAAATATAAATACATATTTATATATCATCCACGCAAATAAATAAAAATTGAAATCATAAATATAAATAATCTAATTTAGAAATATAAATGAAAAACAAAACATATTTATAACATTCATTATTAAAAAGTTGTGTAATATATTGAATTTAAATTATTTTAAATTAAATTCAAATTATAAAAATATAAATATTAATTAATTACACACTTTAACATACAACATGTTCTGAAATAAAATTTGACATTATGACAAAATTAAATATTTTATGTTAAATGTCTTTTGTTATATAAAATTATCACAGAAAATTAAAAATTAAAAAAAATATTTATATTAAAACTATAAAAAGGAAGACGAAAAAGAAATGTATTACTAAACATACAGTATCCAAAAGAAGACCATAAGCAAAATAAGATATTTAATTTTAATATATTGAATTGAAATAATGCTGGTTAGAATTTAAAAATGTTAGTTATTTTCAAAATATAAAAATATGAATGAAAAAACATACAAATTTGCAACATAAACCATTCATAAAAAAAATACAACATCATGAAAAATAATTTTTTGTAATATGTTGAATTTAAACTCAATTTAATATTTTAAATTAACACACTATAAATGAATGAAATTAAAATACAATATGAAAGTCATTTATATTCTAATTATAAAATATAAAGAAGAAATAAATACACATGTAATATATATATATATCACATAGTGAAATAAAATTTGACATTATGAATAATGAAGTATTTTATCTTAATTATTTTTTGTTATATTAATTATAATTATAAATAAACATTTGTAATATATATTAAATGAAACTTTAACATTATAAAAAAATTAATTTTTGTAACAAATTGAATTTAAATTCACTTTGAATTAACATATTGCAAATTATACTTAAATTATAAAGGAACAAATGAAAATTAAACACTACATCTTTGGTATTATGAAAAACAAAGTATTTTTTTTAGATATTCTTTGTTATATAAATTTACCACATTCAATTAAAAAAAATAGTTATATTGAACCTATAAAAATAAAAAGGAAAAAAAAACTATATATATTAATAACCTACAGTATTTATTGAAAAAAAAATACAGCATATGAAAAATAATTTTTTGTAATATGTTGAATTTAAACTCAATTTATTATTTTAAATTAACACATTATAAATGAATGAAATTAAAATACAATACGAAAGTCATTTATATTCTAATTGTTAAATATAAAGAAGAAATAAATACACATGTAATATATATAACATAGTAAAATAAAATTTGACATTATGAATAATAAAGTACTTTATCTTAATTATTTTTTGTTATATTAATTATAATTATAAAAAACATTTGTAATATATATCATTAAATGAAACTTTAACATTATTAAAAAAAAATTGTAACAAATTGAATTTAAATTAACTTTGAATTAACATATTGCAAATTATACTAAATTATAAAGAAACAAATGAAAATTTAACACTACATCATCTTCTGAAATAAAATTTGGTATTATGAAAAACAAAGTATTTTTTCTTAGATATTTTTTGTTATATAAATTTACCACATGCAATTAAAAAAAATAGTTATATTGAACCTATAAAAAATAAAAAGGAAAAAAGAACTACATATATTAATAACCTACAATATTTATTGAAAAAAAATGAAAATTGATAAAATAAAGTTTCTCTTCAAATAATTATTTTAATTTCAAAATATCAACCAATGTCAAATACAACATATTTCATAATTAACTATTGTTTTGTTCTGAATATGTAAAAAGTTCTTTTGATTCAATTTAATACGAAGGAACTGTTTTTTTTTACTGAAAAAAATTAACTATTGTTTTGTTATTCAAATTTAAAAATATAAATGAAAAAAATAAATATTTGTAATAATACCCGTTTTTGAATGAAACCATAACATTATAAAATATGTATGTCAAGTGTACAGATATTTGAAATTAACAAATTATAAAATAATAAAATAATAAAATAATAAAATAAAAGTTAAATATAAATACATATTTATATATCATCCACTAAAACAAAAATTGACATTATAAATAACAAAGTATTTTATCTTAAAGAAACTAACATTATAAATTTTTGTAATATATTGAATTTAAATTCAGGGGTGGCAGGTGCGGGTGGGATCCTAGTTGATCCCGGAGGACAAGTGGAACATAGATTCGCTTGGGGATTGGGTCCTAGAACCAACAACGAAGCAGAATGGATGGCCCTTCTCCAAGGCCTTCACCTTATTCGGAACAAAAATCTCCAGAAAGTTCTGGTCTTCGGCGACTCCAGGCATGTCATCTATAAGATGATAAATGGGTATCCTTCAGGAGATATCAAATGTCGTAGACTATATAAAAAGGCTCAACTTCTTTTGTCCCAGCCCATCGAATTTTATCACATTCTTCGCCAGAATAACAAGGACGCAGATGCGATGGCAAATGTTGGAGCTAGTATCCCTCAAGGCCATTTCAGACAGGACGAGGATCCTCCTTTCTACAAAGCCATTCCATGAAGAGAACTCTAAGAAACCTCCATCAAATCAAGAATAGGCAAACTTATGAAATGAAGCTTCTTGATTCCAAGGATTATAATTGCATGGTTATTGTTTTTTCCCCCCTTGGCTCCCTTGGTTTCATCCTCTCCCTCTTTCTCCTTTCTTTCCCCCCCTCTCCATCTCCCCGCTCCCCCCTTCATCCCTTCTACCGCCCCCTCTCCTCGCATCACCCCCTTCCAGCTGGTCATCTCCCTCTCCCTCCCCTTGGCGGTCACCTGCATTTAAGATCCCGTCTTGTCTTACCCTATTTGGCGGCCGCGTGGATAGTCCAGCCCACCTCGACAGCAGAGAATTTAACTCCCCTCAGGCTCACATTGAATTGCCATTCCTCCTCGCACGAACGAGGTCCTTCTTACTCTGTCTCCATGTCGAACCTTAGCCTTATCCTGTCTCATGGTTATGCTGCGGGTTTGTATTTAGACTTTGCCATCCTCCTGCAAGAGGCAGACGGAACTGGAATAGGGAGTTTGCAGGTTCCTCCTTGGCATAAGTGGCCTTCTATCGTTGAAGAAAATCTCGTTCAGTTTTCCCTCTGTCAAAGTTATTACCCTTCAGATCATTGGGAAATTGACTCTCAGGCTGAGAATTGGAGTAACTCAGCCCTCCAGCAAGCAAATCATCAAGAGTTAGCAGAGGTAGCAGGCAGCCCCTTGCAATCGCAACTGTCTCGCTTGGATATTTCGTCCGACCCAGGTATTATGGCACATTTGGGTAACAACCTTGGATTGCAGGATATTATGAAGAACTTGCGAAGGGTATATGAGTTGATAGCTATAGGGGTTAAGGAGAGTAGAGACACAGCCAAGGAAATAAAGGAAATGAGCGAAACTGTTAGCAGGACATCTCAGGAAGTCAGCAACAATGGAGCCCGCACAGACGACTTGGAAAGCAATCTGCTAGAACTTCTGGGCAGAGTTGAACGCATTGAAGAAGACATTCAAAGGCTCGTTTCAATGAACCAGGAGAGCAGGGTCAATGGCGTCAACGACCCAGCACCCCAGCCTATGGAAGAAGAATCTGTTCAGCAGCCCCGCCCTCAGAGAGGCAAATGAATTTTACTGTTTTATGTTCAGTTTAGTAAGGGGTTTATATTTAAATTTTGTATGAATCATGTTTTTCTGCACTTTGCTATGTAGACAGTTTGTAAGGGTATTCACTACCCGGTTAGTATGCAACTCAGAAACAATCTTTTGTTCTCTGTTTTGGGAGATAGATTATGTTTGGCTTG
>LPNX010592328.1:51070-81766 GCA_001517045.1 Pseudotsuga menziesii | reverse complement strand
CTCTCTCTCTCTCTCTCACACACACACACACACACACAAACACATCCCTATGTCTCCCCTTACCACTAAAACCCCCTAAGCTCTAACCACCACCCCCTATCTATTCCACAACCCCCCCCCACTTATCCACTCTCACTCACACACACATATCCCTTTAGTTTTGAAACAATATAGTTAGGTTGAAGAGAGGGGGGGTGTTAAGGGGCTAAGACTTAGGGAGTTATTGTTAATTTCCCCTAAACATTGAATGATCTCTTACCTGCGGAACTACCTTCTTAAATGCTCCTAAACTCTATTCGAGCATAAAACGTACGCGTTATATGTGGTAAAAATGAGCTCTTGTTTTTATTAATAATATCACATGCTTGTTATTTATCAGTATAAACAACATCAATCCATGTTTGAAAAACACTATTAGATCTCAAGCATGTTTTACACTTCGTACGCAATTTCATGTTGTAGACAGTGCATTCATTCTCTTCTTCACCAGATTATCACACAACATTTTGGTTTTGACATCAACCATCTCCATTACAAGTGTCTAAGGATTGCTTGGAGCATGGTATACATTGAGGATAAAGAAAGAAAGAATTAATTGAGCAAGAAAGAAACCAAGCTTGGGGAACATCCCATTGAGGAGAACCATAGAGCATCTCCACCATTGTTTTTCTTTCAATTGAGGAGATAGCAAAGGAAACATTAACTTGGTCATTGTGGTGGAGTTTTTAGACATAATTGAGCAAGAAAGAAACCAATCTTGGGGAATATCCCATTGAGGAGCACCATAGAGAATCTCTACCATTGTTTTTCTTGCATATAAGGAGCTAGAAAAGGAAAAAATCTTCCCAATATCCCCCCTATCTTGAGTATCTAGACACAATTGAGAAAGAAAGAAACCAATCTTAGGGAGTCTCCCATTGAGGAACACCATAGAGCATCTCTACCATTGGTTTTCTTGCAATTGATGAGCTAGCAAAGGAACATTCCTCCCAATCTTCCCCCTAATTTGAGTATATAGACACAATTGAGAAAGAAAGAAACCAAGCTTGGAGAGTCTCCCATTGAAGAGCACCATTGACCATCTCGACCATTTTGTTTTCTTACATTGGAGGAGCATTAAATAAAATATTTCATTGTTCATTGTGGTGGAGTATCTAGACACAAATGTGTAAGAAAGAAACCAAGCTTGGGTAATATCCCATTGAGGAGCACCATATATCATTGATTGTTATGGTGATGGGAAATTCACACAATCAAGCATGAAAATCAGTAAGGAAGACGATACCTAATGAAATCCTTGAAGAGATTAGAGAAAAGAAAAGAAACAACATGACCAATCAAAGACGCTCTATGGACACTCAACCAATTCTAGTTGTAGAGGATGCCACAGTTCTCCTACCAATCTACAACAAGAAATACAAAGCATTCACGTGAGGGGCCTTCGGTCTCCATAGCAGTTGAAGAACGAGCACCGCATGGCACCGATAAATGAGTAAAACGTAGGTGCACATCAAGGCCACCCGAAACCTTTGCAGATTTACATGGATGTACGTATACAAGTGGCGAATTTAGAGAGTCTTTGAATGGCGACTGTATGCTTGAAGAAGACAATGTTGTTTGGACCACCCAAGAGGATTTCCAATTTCTACCGCCCGACTAACAACAAGAGACAAAGGACACGAAGCTCATGTTCAAATGATAGAATGATTGAGTGATATGGTAAAAGGTGTAGTTCAAAAATACCTACCTCTGTTGGCAACTTCACGTCGAAGACCTCCAAAACATATACAGATCGATGAAAGTATCATTGGTTCGCTTGAAGGTACGCTGTCTAAACGCAATATTGCATATCAATCCCAACAGATACTTGTCAACTATTTTGATTCTAAATTTGGTGGAGATAAATGTAGATTATTTATATCATTATTAAAATCTACGTCTATGACTGTTGGTAGGAGAAACTTAAGGATAAATATGATAAATAGTTTTGAACCAATTTCTCATATTGTCAGAAGTTTAGTATATGCATTTAGTACTATTGGAAATAAACCTCGTTCAAAGGATGCAATGCGGCTCGTCTTGTGTTGTCGCAATCAATTGTGAACAAAAGCACCAGGTCCCTTTGACTTCTAAATCCTACATCCAAACTTGTAGTCTTGGATATCCAAACACTTAGTAGATATTGTTCTAGAAGAGAACAACTTGACTCTGGTCAAACAAATTTATGGGCCTTCATTAGCAAGTTTTCATGCTCCGATATGAAGCTCATTGATGTGGTAAAGGGAGTGGTGGCGCAGAAATTTTGGCATGACAATAGTAGACCTTCATCCAACCAAAAATGTACTAAAATTGGAAAGGTGTTTATGGGATCATGAGCTCCACATTAAAATTTTTCTTGACATGACACAAACATAATTATATGAGAGATTTAGGCATGAACATAATGAACTTGAATTAGGCCAAAGATCCTTTGAGAAATGCAAACCATGGTATGCTAAAATAAACACAACTCGTAACACATGTTGCACAACTCATAACACATGTTGCTATCGATACCACATTGATTACAATTTTTTTTTTTTAACAGAAACAGAAAGAGGGATTATATTAACAGGCTGTGCACAGCCATTCAGTACATCAGTGAAAGAAAATATAAGGCCGGCAAGGCAAAAATGCTACACACCAGACATGTTCCGTTTCCCAAAAGAGAGAGCATACGATTGTTTCAGGACTACATGCTATACGGGTAGTATATACCCTCACGAACTGACTACAAAGCAAAGAGCAGCGATACATAACCCATACAAAACTAGAACATAATAACCCATACTAAACTGAAGCATAAACAACAAAAGATAGAAGTCAGGTGCCTTTCTGAGGCCTGGTCTGTTGAACAGATTCTTCTTCCATAGGCTGGTCAGCAGTTTCATTGATGCCATTAACCCTGCTTTCCTGATTCATAGAAACCAGCTTTCGAAGATCTTCTTCTATGCATTCTACTCTGCCCAATAGCTCGAGTAGGTTGCTTTCAAGGTCGTCTGTGCGGGCACCATTATTGCTGACCTCCAAAGATGTTCTACTCACAGTCTCACTCATACTCTTTATTTCCTTAGCCATTTCCTTGTTGTCCATTACCCCTATGGCTATCATCTCATATAGCCTGCGTAAATTCTTCGTTATATCCTATAGCCCAGGGTTGTTGCCATAGTGATCCATTCTGCCAGAGTCAGACGTGATTGCTATTTGGGAAAACTGAGAATGCAAAGAGGAAAATGCAGTGTCTGCAATTTCTTGCTGCAGGGCTGAATCTCTCCAGAGGTTGGTTATTTCTTGCTGCAAAGCGGAACCCCAAGAATTATCTGAACAAGACAAAGTTCCCAGGGCGTCTTTCTTCCAACCGGAGCTTAGGCATCCTAGAACCCTTTCCTGCCTGTTGATTTGGAGAGAAAAGGTGTCAACCTGATAATCGATTTCCCAAGATGCAGAAGGGTAACAGCATTGATAGGAGAAGAGGGCGGGCAGCGCGAGGCGTTCTTTTATAAAGGATCGGATGAGGGGGATCCCATGCCAAGGAAATCCCTGCATACTCCCACCTCCAACTCCTTCTACCACATGTAGTAAGAAAATTTCAGGACTGGGAGAGCCGAAACCCGAACCTGGAGAGCAACGATGAGATAAGCCAAGACAAGGATTCGCCATGAATACGGAGAAAGAAGTCCCCCGATCGTGCGAGAAGGAGTGACAATAAATTGTGAGCCTGAAGGGAGTTAAGACCGTAGCTGCCGAGGAGGGAAGGGCTATCCACGCGGCCACCACAGAAGAACAGACAGGACGAGACCATAAATGCCAATAGCCTCCAAGAGGAAGAGGAAGGTGGGAGCCAGCTGGAGGGAGGAGGCGAGGGAAGGAGAGGCGGTCAATGGGGGGGATAAGGAGAAGGGAAGGGGGGATAAGGAGAAAGAAAAGGGGAGAGGGGGGAAGAAAAAAGAGAAGGAGGATGGAAAAAAACCAAGGGAGAGGGAAGAAATGAAACCAACGAAACTCCAAATGCATTCCCCGAAAGATAAGAACTTCACTTCATAGATTTTCCTGATGAGATTGCGAGAAATAATTCTAAATCCTCTCGTCATGGGATGAATTTGAACAATGGAGGGTCGGCATCCTGATTGAAGTGGCCTTGGGGGAGACTGGCTCCAACATTGGCCATGATATCTGCTTCCTTATTATTCTGGCGAAGAATGTGATAGAACTCGATGGATTGAGATAGAAGAAGCTTAGCCTTTTTATATAATCTATGACATTTGATATCTCCTGAGGGATACCCATTGATCATCTTATAGATGACATGCCTAGAGTCGCCAAAGACCAAAACTTTCTGGAGTTTTTTTGTCCCGAATAAGATGAAGACCCTGGAGAAGAGCCATCCATTCTGCTTCATTGTTGGTTCTAGGACCAAGACCCCAAGCAAATCTATGTTCCACTTGTCCTCCGAGATCCACTAGAATCCCACCCGCACCTGCCACCCCTGCACATTGATTACAATTATTATTATGGCACATATATACATATATTGTGTGTATTGCATAACACTCTTGTGTGGGAATGTGCAACTACATTTCCACCGACATCATCTATAAAAATTATTCATATCATTTTGTGTAGAAGGACAGAAGGTTGCACATTTTATCAAAGGCCTTGCATATATCGGACATGCCCAAGGTGTGGTGGAATGACATTTTTGGACAAATGTATACATGTGACTAATGAGCATGAAATTAGGAGACTTGAAGTGAACTTTCAGGATTTCAAATATGTCACATATGATATCGGTGGAGGGAATGAAAGAAAAAAATACAATTGGTCACCTCTCAGGTTAGTAACAAGTTACTGAATATTATTTTTTTCTTCATGCATTTCTACTTCATATATGTAAAAACCTTTTGAACTGTACACATTTATTGTTGATCTACCAGGTACTAGTTTGCAACTTCATGGAGAAATTATTTGAAAAGACACAACAATATGTAAAGAATGTACATGTGGCTGGTTGGCTAGATGAGCACTTTATAAAATGCAGGGATACATTTCCTATTAGAACTATATTATCAGTGGTCTATTTTGCGGAAAACTACACTCTTCAACCGCAAAATGAGATTCAGATTCAATATTATCTCTCAAACTAGGTCAACATAATGGTCCATATCACCTATAGACATGGGGCATATAATACTAAAGAGAAAAGGGTTATATTGAAGGAGTATCACGTTTACATAAGTGATGACATGTGTCATGACTTGGATTTTGTACAACATAACTTTCAATTGTTTTACAATCACATGAGGGATGATAATATGTAGATGGAAAAAAATTGGATTTGGTCTGGTGGTTGTGCGGGGCAATTAAAAAATGATTGTGTCTTCCTATGGTTGTGTATTCTCCACAAGAGGCACAAGGTGCCACATATTTGCAACTATATTGAGACCAGACATGGAAAAGGGGAACATGATGGAGCAAGTGCATGCATCAAGACTGAATTATGTAGGGAAGAAATGAAATTCACAACCATTTCCCTCATTCGAGATTCAAATACCATTGTTGCATGGTGTTCTTCAGTAATGGGGAGGGGAGACAGAAGGGAAGAAGAACAATCATCTCAAAAATCACATGTACATATATGTTTTTGGGAGGTGGTCATTGTAGATCGATCACACCTATATTAGTGCAATATCATCTAAGGAATTCGTGCATTCCATTCAGTTAGAACGTCAGACAATGCTATAGTTGAGATGTGGACAAGGAAAATATCTTGTTTTTGTTATCCATGTAATATTGGTTAATGGGACAACTGTGAATCTATAGATTGGATTGACAGCCGAGATCGTGTATCACTCCCCATTGGTCGATAAATAAATATAGAATTATCCCAGTTGTAAGAGGAACAATTGAGTATTCACTTGAATATGACCACATATAAGATCTCGTACGACCATGTTCGACTGTTATGTTGATAACTTTGAAATGTTTGACGATTAGTTGTGTTTAGTTAGCTGAATCCTAGGTCTACACTTTATTTTATGCAAGGAACATATACGTAGTGTTTTCCCCGAAAGGAAATGAATGGCACACTGACTACTAGTTGGCACATTGCTTGGATGGGAAGGAAACCCTCATTGTCTCATTAAGTGACTATGCGGGAAATGATTTTCCAATTGGGTCAATGATTATCAAAGAAGAATAATTGACACATGTTTCTCACACACAAAATAAAAAAGGTTATGTATTTGAATATTATAGATCATGTCAAATTCTATACCATTATACAAACTTGGTTATTGGCACAAACCTCCAGGTGCAAAAAATTCCAAGAAATAGCTCGTCAAAGTCATGATAATTTTTTCCTTAATACAAGCACGAGAGGATAAAGGATACTGTTGCTATTATAGGCGATCCTGATGGTCTAGTTGAATGCCCACAGGTAGGTAGTTAGGTATTTTGTTTTCATGGTCTCATTGATTATTTACAGCTTGATATATTGATAAATTGCATACAATTCTACAACTTGATAAATTGCACAAGTTTCATCACGGATTTGTTGTATTATATTCATACTTACACGACTCATTCCATATAGCCCTATACCAATATCTAGAACTCTATATGGGATATTTCTATTGCATCTACCTTGAATCTCGAAGTTGGTTCTATAAGGAGATTAGTCAAGACCGCAAGTTTTCATGGAACTTCCTAATGCAAGTGGTTAAATAAGGTATAAAAATATTTCCATGCTTAATAACCCTAACCAATCCTAGCCCAAAAATCCTAGCTTACAAACCCTATATCCAATCCTTGTAACCCTATTCTGCACCGTAAACCCTAATTTGAATTCTAAACCATAGAAATCCTAGTTTGTAGCCTAGAGACTAGTTTGTTTCAACTTCATGATCCCCTGAAGGTGAGGTACTGTATCCCCTTGTGTTAGTGAACCATTCTATTTGTAGCCTACGATGTAGAGTAATTTTTAACATTGTAAAATGAAGCAAAAGAGAAGTATCCACATGACATACCACATCAAGAGAATCCATTACTGACATACTACATAATATATCAAAATAATACTACATACTACATACTACATCGATATCATCCATTACATGACATACTACATCAAGATCCAATCCTAGTAATCCTAGTTTGTACTGTAACCATAGTTTGAATTCTAAACCTTAGAAATCCTAGTTTGTGTTCAAAATCCTAGAAAACATAGTATGTAGCCACTAATTATCATCTATAGATCACTACTGCCATTTATTTGATGTCACCATTGACAAATATCTCATATCAATTAAGATAAAAACTAATGCTGGTCTAATAACCCTAGTTTTCACTGTAAACCCTAGTTTGAATTCTAAACCATAGAAACCCTAGTTTGTAGCCTAGATACTAGTTTGTGTCAATTTTGTGATCCATTGAAGGTGAGGTACTATAGCCCCTTGTTTTAGTGAACCATACTAATTGTAGCCTATGATGTAGAGTAATTTTAACATTGTAAAATGAAGTAAAAGAGAAGTATCCACATGACATACCACATTAAGAGCATCCATTACTGACATACTACATACTACACCAAGATCATACTACTTACTACATAATACATACTACATATTACGTACTACATACTACATCGATATCATCTATTACATGACATACTACATCAAGATCCAATCCTAGTAACCCTAGTTTGTAACGTAAACCCTAGTTTGAATTCTAGACCCTAGAAATACTAAAAAACATAGTTTGTAGCCACTAACTATCATCTATATACCACTAGTACCATTTATTCGATGTCACCATTGACCAATATCTCATATCAAACATTCAAACCTTAGAATGAAGGATACCACTGGTATTTTATTAAAAGGAGATTGAAATAATAAGAATGACAGTAATGCCATCAATTGAGATGAAAGTTATTCCTACCCTAATAACTCTTTCCAATCCTATCTTACAAACCCTATATCCTATCCTAGTAACCCTAGTTTTCACTTTAAACCCTAGTTTGAATCCTAAACCATATAAACCCTAGTTTGTAGACTAAAGGTAGGAATTCCATGCCACCGGTAGGGATTCAATAGGTGTCCCTGTAACCCTATAGGAGGTGGGATTCAATATGCCATTGAATGATGAGTGTGGCTCAGATAGATGAACCATCGAATCTGTTGGATTCAGGACATCAGGATAGTGCTAGGGGTGGCCCTCTACTCTGGGTCCATGGACAAGGGATCCTGTTTTAGGTCAATTTTGGAAACTAGGGTTTTGCTCAGTAAGGGAATGTGGAATTTTTGCACATAGGGGTAAACTTTGAAAATTCCTTGACCATGAATGTGTGGATATAATTTGCACATGGAACCTCCTTAAACATGCTTGCATGACCCACCAAAACCCCATTTTGATGCATGGTTGGAATTCTATGCCCTGGGTAGGGATTCAATAGGTGTCCCTGAAAGCTTTTAGGAGGTGGTATTCAACGTGCCATAGAATGATGACCATGGCTCGGATTGAAGAACCATCAACTCTGTTGGATGCAGGACATTTGGATAATGCTAGGGGTGGCCCTCTACTCTAGGTCTATGGAAAAGGGATCCTGTTTTAGGTCAATTTTGGAAACTAGGGTTTTGCTCAGTAAGGGAATGTGGGATTTTTTCACATAGGGGTAAACTTTGCAAATTCTTCAATCATGATTGTGTGGCTAATGTTTGCACATGGAACCTCCCTAAAAGTTCATGCATGAGCTAGTGGAACCCCATTTTGATGCACGGTTGGAATTCTATGCCCCGGGTAGGGATTCAATAGGTGTCCTCGAAAGCCTGTAGGAGGTTAGATTCAATGATCCATAGAATGATGAATGTGGCTTGGATCGACAAACCGTCAATTATGTTGGATTTGGGACATTGAGATAGTTTTAGGGGTGGCCCTCTACTTTGGGTCCATGGACAAGGGATCCGTTTTTTGGTCAATTTTGGAAACTAGGGTTTTGGTCACTAAGGGGATGTGAAATTTTTGCACATAGGGGTCTAGTTTGCAAATTAATCAACTGTGAATGTGTGTCTAGAATTCCCACATGGAAATTCCCTAAAAAATCTTGCATTACCAACCAAAACCCCATTTTGATGCACAATTGGAATTCTATGCCCCAGGTAAGGATTCAACAGGTGTCCTTGAAAGCCCGTAGGAGGTGGGATTCAACGTGCCATAGAATGATGTACGTGGCTTGAATCGAGGAACCTTCAACTTCGTTGGATTCAAGACATCATGATAGTGCTACAGGTTTCCCTCTACTCTAGGTCCATATGGATAGGGGATCCTATTTTAGGGAAATTTTATAAACTAGGGTTTTTCTTAGTAAGGGAATGTGAAAATTCTTGCACATAGGGGTCAAATTTGTAAATTTATCAACCGTGAACATGTGGCTAGAATTTACACATGGAACTTCCTTAAAAAAAATTTCATGAGCCACCAGAACCCCATTTTGATGCACAGTTTGAATTCTATGCCCTGGGTAGGGATTCAACAAGTGTTCCTAAAATCCTGTAGGATGTGGGATTCAACATCCCATAGAGTGATGACCGTGGATCAAATTGATGAACCATTGAATTCGTTGAATTCAAGACACTAGGATAGCGCTATGAGTGGCCTTCTGCTTTGGGTCCATGGACAAGGGATTCTGTTTTAGGTCAATTTTGGAAACTAGGATTTTTCTCAATAAGGGAATGTTAAGTTTTTGCACATAGGGGTCAACTTTGCAAATTCCTCAACCGTGAACATGTGGATATAATTTGCACATGGAACCTCCCTAAACATGCTTGCATGAACCACCGAAACCCCATTTTGATGCACAGTTGGAATTCTATGCCCCAGGTAGGGATTCAACATGTGTCCCTGAAAGCATTTAGAAGGTGGGATTCAACGTGCCATAGAAGGATGATCGTGGCTTGGATCAACAAACAGTTGAATCTATTGGATTTAGAAAATCAGGATAGGTCTAGGGGTGACCATCGACTCTAGGTCCATGGATAAGGGATACTGTTTTAGGTCAATTTTGGAAACTAAGGTTTTGCTCAGTAAGGGGATGTGAAATTTTTGCAGATAGGGATCAAATTTGCAAATTCCTCAACCATGAATGTGTGGCTATAATTGAAACATGGAAAATCCCTAAACACTCTTGGATGACCCATCAGACCAAAATTTTGATGCATGGTTGGAATTCTATGCCCCGGGTAGGGATTCAATAGGTGTCCCTGAAAGCTTGTAGGAGGTGGGATTCAATGTGCCATAGAATTATGACCATGGATCGAATATCTAAGTTTAAATAAGAGTTACAAATTGGATGCACACAGAAGAAGGCTACCTTATTAGTACATTTTGTTCCTAGTATTCCTCTTATAATCGAACTATTTTACCATACTACTGGGTAAATTTTTACAGTAGAGCATACAATAAATATAATTTAGAGAAATTTATAAAATAAAGCTACGTAAATAATAAGGACAACAAAGTGTTACACTCAAAATCTGTCACCAACATGTGATAAGATCCCTAACTCAAATATTTTCCCTCAAATCTGAAAACTTGAAGTGAAACATGCTCTAGGTGTTGGTTTTAAAATACAAGATTTCAGCACCACTCTTACCCTCAAGCAGATAAGTGGTACCTTATGCAGCACCACCCAAGTCATGTGGGAACCAGGTGGTGCCACCACCTTTAACCTTTGTTGTTGGTGTGCTTCTCATCCTTCACCGCTCTGTCATAAAGAGATATAAGCGGTGCCCTTGGTAAAAGGTGAAAAAAAGACATTTCACGAAGCTTCTAGAACAAGAGCCTCATGTCTAACCTTATCCATACTCACCTGGGTCAATTGAGCTCGAAATCCATCCTTTGAGGATCTCATGGCCACCTCACCCACCAATTTCTCAACCATCCCTATCCCTTTGAGCCCTATAAATACAAGCTCATACTCCATGGTTGGGAGGGAGAAGAAAGAAGTAAAGTTATGTTGTTGAATTAACATCTTGACCTAATCCATTAGAGAGCATAGAGGAGCAAGTTGGAGCTATTGGGGATGAGGTTATAGTCTTGTGAAGGAGTGCATCGACACTAAGGAAAAATGGTTGTAAGCTCTTTCATTTATCTTTTAATGCAAAGTTCATTTCCTTCCCATATATTTGTTGTGTTGATACCACATATATATTATTGGATTCCTTAGTCACTAATATGGATTTATAGATAGTTCTATGGTATATTTGATGTTGTTGCATGTTTTATGTGTTTTTGTAGGTCTATAGGTCTTTCATCAAATGTTATATTCCAGGCATCTATAATGTTCATGGAAAGTCTTCAACCTAGTTGTTCACTCATTTGTTCTGGATCTGAACCATTCAGACCAAAGGAACAGCTTCTGTCTGCAGAAGGTGCTATATTCTTGATAACAAATTTGGCGACTCCGCTGGGGAAGCTTCTTCTTATCTGATCATAAAAATTTGATCTGATCTTCCTCAATTTTTGAACTATTCTTGTCCGAATCCAAGCTCCATCCTTCAGTCTTTTTAGTCATATCTACATCTGATTTAATGAAGTTTTGGTTTGAAATGTTCAGATCTCTTTGAATCTGAGTCACCTTGACTTTTTATGCTCTGTATTATTGTTGATTCATCAGTTTTTGTAAAGTTTTTGCATTTGTTAACTTGATTTTTTTCTCTCCTTGTGTTCTGGCTTGTTACAGGGAACCACACATGTGCTTGAGGCAAGAAGTGGTGCCACCTCTTGAATCCAGTTAGCAATAGGTGGTGCCAACACCTGAGTTCAGTGTGCAAGAAGATTTTTTGCTTCAAAACTGCTCTATTAGTTACTCCTTCGACGTGGTGCCAGGTAGGACTGTCCCATACCTTGATTTGTTTCAAATTTTGCAAAGATTTGTGATTTTTAGATTTTTTGTGTGTGATCAGTTTCTTTTTTCCATACTTGTTTTCAATTTCCTGAGTGATTGAAATCTGAGATTTTTATGTGTAAACTGATTGTTTGTCAAACTAAAAATTCTAGGTTAGACTCTTCATTCATTATTGCTTGTAGGTTTGATTTTTCTGAAAGGAGTTTTTGGAAGATTTAGGTTAAGTTAGATTTGTGCTTGTAATTGGATAGTATCGAAAATAAAGACTCCCTTAGATCAGTTTGCTTGGTTCTATTTTTTCATTAAGCTTGAGAAAGACTTCTTTTCACTCTAAAAAAGAAAATTTGTTGAGATTAGGTTATTGTTTTATTGGGATTAAGTTACTGGATCTCTGATTAGCCTCACAAGCTTTCAGGATTCCTTTGTTCTTTTGTCTCTTTTGCATCATTATCTCATCAAAAAGAAAAATATCTATAGTTTAAGTTAGATATTTCCATGTTTTAGAAAAATAAAAAAATTAGCTTGCATATGCATATTTGGGTGTTGTTTGTCTTTCTGTTTTGTTGAAAAGAGATCTTATCCTACATGTTTGCTTTCAAAAATAATTGATTTGAAGAAGTGTTGCTTGGTTGTATGCTTGGAAAAATAATTTTCTAGTATAGTTGTTTGGGGAATTTGTTGGGTTTAAAGCAAAATTGAAAAAGAAAACACTCTGTCTCCTTCCTGTAATTAGGCATACTGAATGGTAAAGTGAATGAACTTGCATTTTCATATTTGCATGGTTTTAATTTTCTGTCAAAACCTCATGCATTCACCTAACCATCCAATTTAAAATTAACGGTAGTTATAGGCTTAAAATTTGTATAGAAATTTGAGTGCTAGGTTAGAGACGTGTTCGAGCATCATTAAACGTAGGAGCTGTTGTTATTTGTCCGCACTACATCCTGGGACTCATGCAGTTCTTCCACGTACCGTCGATATATCAAATGGCCTTTCACATACCCTTGAGGTATATAGAAAGGTACTTCATGTACTCGATTGTATATAGGAATGCACCTTGTGCATGATTGTGCATTCGATAACACTACTATGGATTTGAGCTCCCACGTACCTTGAGTATATCAAGAGACCCCACTAGGATACCCTATCTATCGGAGAAAATCCCTTTGGCCATCTTGTGTGGAGCAATACATCGAAAACAACATTCAAGGAGATTACTACGCACGTACCCTTGTGGCATATTGCGAGTTGCACCTACTTGACAATCTTGGTGAGAGACTGACCATTTGAGCTCATCATGTCATTTGAATTTGCTTTTCAGCCTATAGCTTGAGTAGGAGAAAGTTTTTTTGGTGTGTTTTTTCTTAGCTTTGAAACCCTAGGTTAGATTAGTGACTGTGCAATCTCGCTAAGTTTTGTTTGAGACGGTCCAGAAGAACATAGGGCTTACCACCCAAATTTCCTCGCATTACAGGAGAAGGTCCAATGGAAGCTACTGACCAAGGAGCTACAACTACTTCCCAAGTGGAAGATAACCTAGTTGTAGAAAGCAGAGAATGATTCACTTTTTACGGTACTCCCTTGGTCCAACAACCTCCTACGGGTGAAACTTCTTTCCATGGTCCTGTGGAAGGTCGTGTTGATAGTCCTGTTCATCCAGATTATGGTCTAAATGCTCCATTTTAGGGAACTTCTATGGGACAGGCCATTGCTTCATTTGGAGTACATAGGCCCTCTCCTGAACATTATTCACCAAGTGAAGAGGAATATAGACAAATTCAATCAGCTATTCACTGTGCACAATATTTTCAAGAGAGAATGCAGAGACTAGATACTATCTTAGCAACCACAATCCCTCATAAAGGACCTATGTCGGCTCTTCTTCCCCGTAATACGGACCCTTGGCCAGCCGGATATCGTTCACTGGCTGATTCTATGAAACCTATTGATCCTGTTGAGACTTCACAACACCCAGGTCAAACTTCTGACCCTACAGTTGCAAATGTTAGGTCTGTTTCTAGTCACTAGTGGAAAATGAGAGATTAGTGACTAGGCGACCAAAACCTTTGGTCACCATAGTTTTTTTCAAGGGATAAATGACCAAAATTGATAAATTTAAGTGAGCTAACTAAAAAATACCAAGATAAATGACCACTTGTGGTCACATGAAAAAACTAAACTAAAAAAGACCAATATAAATGACCAAATTTGGTCACGCGATATCTAGACTAGAAATGACCACATACTAAATTGGTCATTATTTGGTTATTTTTAGTTGTGTCACTCCACCAATGGAAAATTACAGTTTTGACAATGAATTTGTACAATTTACTAAATTCTAAAATGCCATATGGATTCAGAGGGAATCTCTCAATCCATATGTCATATTAGAATTTCATAAATTCTAGACCCCTTCATGTGTCACAACTTAGCTATTGACACCAATTTAAGTATCATGATAAAAAACGCTTGATACACTACTAAACTAGGAGTGGTTTTGAAACAATTTTTTAAGACAATAATTTAATTAGGTCTCTATTCTACCCATTTTTTCTTTTCTTTTTCATTTAATTATTATGTCTCTACGCAACAAATATATATATGAATAGATCAGTCTTATATATTAATCAATCCGTACTTTTGTCAAAATTTTCTTTCAAACTAATGTTAAACTTTATAATCGAAGAAAAATAAATTTATGTTGTTTTAAATTGTTAATTACACCGAAGGTGTTATTTAAGGGCATGTTCCTCAATAGGTTTCGTCGTCTGTCGACGGCCTATGTGGAGCTTCCCCGTGTCCACATTTATTGGTATTCGTAACTAATCTGTTGTAATCCATTGACGAACCTGAGTTATTCATGGTCCCCTCCATGGATAATCATTCGGAGCAGGTAGACTTGATATGTTGGGATTGTATATGCAACACTCCTGGATTATTCTCCTTTCCACCACCATGTTTATATGAGTTTGATTTATGTATTTGTCATGCCTCTCCTTGTGGCGATTGGGAAACAGAAGGATATAGGGGATATGGCAGGAACATTTTCTCTGTGGATGCTCCCTGAGCTCTTCGCTTACACCATGGTTTTCCCGCTCACCAAGTTTCTTCAGGCGCAGAGAAATTTTTTGGTAATGGCAATCATGCTAGGTGTGCTTTGGTGGTGCATGTTTTATTGAGTTGGATCTTGATATTCAAGGTGGGTTGAGGTCTTCTTGTAGTTGCTTTGGTTCTAGACTTGTCATGGTGGGTTATTGTGCTCACACAGATGGGATATGTATTTAGTGGCACCTACACAGATGCGTGGGGGGGTTTTCTTGGTCCGCTTTCAGTAATTTGGGCACCTTTATATGCCTCTCTACGACTTTTGGTGTCATGCTCTGGTATGTTCATTTAGTACTTAAGTTTTCAACTATTCTTTCATTTCTTCCCTGTTAAACACCATTAGATAAATGCTTCCTTCGTCTCTGTTGGGCTCTACAGATAAAAGTTGTTAGAATTCCTTCTCGCCTTTTTGTTAGAATTCCTTCTCTGTTGAGAGGTTAGGGCTTTAAAAAGTTGTTTGAACTCTTTAAAAAAATAGCACAAAGAGTATATCCAATAATTATAAGAAATTTGCATGCATCATCCGATCGTTGCGAGTCTTTTGACTACATTGAACACATTGGTAGTGCTCCATGTGAACAAGAATGAAAATGCTTTCAGAAATACTTTGAAATGAGGTTTTCATTTTGTCATTCTTGTTATTTTTTCAATGTCAATATCTATAATCTTAATCCTGTAATGAAAATAAATTATTTACATATAAATATGTTGTAAATAGAAAATAAGTTATTTATATTTTCTTATATATTTAAAGTAATTGTGATCATTTAAATAACAATCAAAATTATAAATATGTAAAGATTATTTTTGTGTTGAAGTGCATTAAAGAAAACCATAGTTCCAAAATGACGTAATGTGAGTGTTCATTGTCCATCAACCCATGTAATAAATATGATGTTATATAAAATTAAAAATATATCAATATTAAATTTTATCTCTTCACTAAATAAATGTTATAAATATTGTTGTGGACTTTTTATAAAAAATTATCAAAAACAATCTTGCAATTAGAGTATTTTATAAATAAATCACATTAAATTACCTAAATCTGTTGGTTATTTTAGCATTCAAAAGATCAAGGGTAAAACATGACTTATTCACTGAATGTTTTCAAATTTAAAAACTTTATGTACAAAATTATTTTGATGAAACTTATTTTCACTTATGTGGTGATTTAAAAGTTTGATGTAACTTATTTTCACTTATTTTCCTAAACTTACTTTCATCACATAAACTTATAGTATCTACACACAACTTTCTCTCATTTTTTGAAACATATCAAAGTTCTCTTTGGTGTTTCATAAGTGACCATAGTCGTTACAGCCTAAACATCCTACATGTGTCGTTCCTGCAAACTCTATACACATGTTTCTTTATGATAAGATAAACATCCTACATGGACGATAATATAGCTGATAAATCCATGCTAAATTGAGATTTCTTCTGCATATAGAACATATAGAACTTGTTTTTATATTTCCAAATCAAAATTATTTGAGCAAACATAAATTGTTTTTATCATTGTATAGGTAAAGATTCTTACCTAATTGAAATTTTGTTTCAAGAAGAAGACGAAGGATTTATATTTTAATTTTTTTGAACCTAATTGAAATTTTGTTTCAACAAGAAAACAAAGGATTTATATTTTAATATTTTTGAACCGAATTGAAATTTTGTTTCAAGAAAAAGACAAGGGATTTATATTTTAGAATTTATAAGGATAATAATAAATGAGATTTAAAATCTTAAAGTATAATTCATGGTATTTATATTTTAATTTTTTTTAAGCCCAATTGAAATTTTGTTTCAAGAAAAATACTAAGGGATTTATATTTTAGATTTTTCAAGGATAATAATAAATGAGATTTAAAAAGGGGCGGCAGGAGTGGGGGGGATCCTGGTGGATCCCGAAGGACATGTGGAACAAACCTTCGCTTGGGGTTTAGGCATCAGAATTGATAATGAAGCTGAATGGATGGCACTTCTACAAGGCCTCCGCATTCTTCGCTCTAAGCAGCTACGAAAGGTGTTGATAATTGGAGACTCCAGGCATGTCATCTACAAGTTGGTCAATGGGTATCCTACTAGTGCAATCAAATGTCGCCGCCTATATGATAAAGCTAAGTCCCTCATGTTGCAATCCTTTGAGGCCTTTCATATTCTCCGACAAAATAATAGTGCTGCGGACAGTATGGCTAATGCAGGTGCCAGGATTCCCCAAGGCCACTACAGCCAAGATGGAAACCCTCCCTTACTCAAATTCATTCCATGAACTGTAGGCTTAAGTCTTATTTGCAACCTACTCTCTTGCGAAGTATCAAATGGTAGCCCCTATCTCTTCTCCATTTATTTGGAAGTCCTATAGACCCCCCTCCTTATCTTTTACCCTCCTTCCTTCCCCTCTTCCTTCTTCTCCCCCTTCCCCCCTCTCCTTATTCCTCCGTCTTTCTTTCCCTTCTCTCGTCATTCCTTCTTCGGCCCCCCTTAGCTGGCCCCCATCCCCCTCATCTTTTTGACGGATCTATGCATTTATTAGCCTGTCCCATCTGCATTCTTTCCATAGCAGCGTGGATTTCCCTCCCCCTCACGGTCATAGCAGCCATAAAGTTCATCCGATCTATGAGATAGTGTCCTCCTCATTCGCACGATTCCCGTGTCATTGCCATTATCTCCATGTTGTTCTTCGGCAGAGACATGTTTCTTTGTTATGCTTCGGGTTTTGGCTCTGGCTCTCCAGAAACTATGCATTTTATTTTGAATGTTGTAGCAGGCGTTGAAGGAGGGAGACTGCAGGGCATACCGCGACAGTATCTCCCTCTAATGCGAGCTTTCGTGAAGGAGCATCTTGCTCTAGCTGATTTCTCCGTTTTCCATTGTAGTTATCCTTCTGTTTCTTGGTCATTCGACTACAATTCTGGTGAAGGTCTCACTCATAAAGGAAGTTTGAATCAGGTCTTGGGCTGTCTGTGTACAGGTTGGAAAGAAGGAGCTGTTGGAACATTGGCTCACTCAGAGCAGTCTGGGGGTTTTGCACTGCAACAAGAGATTGCAGCTCTTAGGTGCATTCTCAGTGCTATCTTGGATGCAAATCAGAAAATTCTTGTCCGTCCTTTGTATAGTCAGCTTGCCTGCATTTCACTTGCTGTAGAATCAGGCAGAATGGCCCAAGCTGGGGAAAATGCAGGCTTAATGGATATCAGGAAGAACCTGCGTCGATTGTATGAGATGACGACTATTGGAGTCATGGATACTAAATAAATGGCGAGAGAAGTCAAAAGCATGGGGGAAATCGTAAGCTACACTTCGTTACAGATAAGCAACCATGATGCCCGAATAGATGATAACGAAAGCAACCTGCGTGAGATGATGGTCAAGGTGGATAGAATCCAGGAAGACCTTGAGAGGCTGCTCTCTTTAAACCAGGGAAGCAGGGTTAACGGGGCAAACACAGGAGCTGACCAGCCAATAGAAGAAGAGTCCGTAGTGCAACCTAGGGCTCTCAGAGGCAACCCTTAATATCTCTCTTTTGGTCTCTGTTTTTATTTCTGGTTAATGTTTTTTTGTCTTCTATTATGTAAGCAGTTTGTAAGGGTATATACTACCCGAAACCCTCACAATTTTGAAGAAACTATGTGTACTATGTTGTGGAAAACTCTTAGGATCAACCTGCTTTGCAGCAATTTTGGCCTGCAGGAACTCTCTTTCCTGCCTTTGATGTAATGGATGGATGTGCACAACCTATTTATAAAATCTCTTTTTTAGTCTTTGTTAAAAAAAAATAAATGAGATTTAAAAGCTTAAAGTATAATTGATGGTATTTGGATCTCTTTATTTTATAATGTATTTTTATAAGTGAAAAATACTGAATAGAACGAACGCAGTTATGATGGTGATACTAGGGCTACCAATCAACTTTCTTCTTTTCAAGTAGAATGAGAAAACCTCACTTCATATGCGCAGTCAAGTGTTATTGGGATCTAAGTGTATCTTTTGGTCATGTAGTTCAATGGAATTGTTATCTCTATCAAAACTTGTGCCTCCTGAGCTACAATATGTGTGCTTAAGGGGGTTAGCTTCTGCATCAAGTTTCAATTTCAAAGGTATAGTCTCTCCACGTCCAGGCCAGGTCTCAATTTCAAAGGTATAGTTCCTCCACTTCAAGGGGTTTCTAGGTTCTATATAGCTACCTAAAACTTCAAAAACTGAAACTTATTTTCACTTAAGTGACAATTTAGAAGTTTGATGTAACTTATTTTCGCTTATTTTCACTTATTTTCCTAGACTTGCTTTCATCACATAAACTTATAATATATACACACAACTTTTTCTCATTTTTTAAAACACATCAAAATTCTCTTCGATTTTTCATTTCCCCGCTTTGAGGTATGGGGTATTGTAACACCCTGGTTTTGACCCCATTTGCATTAAATATACATGATACATATATTGTAAATAATAATGGTGTGGAGCTAAAGGAAAAGGCCCCACCATCGATTTGGTTATGTTATGTTTCGGATAGAAATTTTCATCGATGGTATATCGAGACATGCGGCATACATATTAAGTTGTGGCATCATGTAACTATACATGTTTAATTAAATAACCCTAACTAGATATGTTCACTGCAACCAAATTGAGAAGGGGCATGATTCCTAAGGATACGGAGGGGGAATATTGAACCTTGAGCCATGGGGGGGAAAAGCCATGTGTCACCACTCTTTTGCTCACCTTCCCTTGTCTCATCCAACCACCACCTTAGTTATTCTATTGTTAGTTGGGGCAGCTATTGGATGGCAGGAAAACAACTACTATGCCCACACCTGCACTCTCTCCATGACGCGCCTTTTGGGTTGCAGATGGTCTTCCCACTATGGGGATCGTGAGTCTGCTCATTTTCCCTCGCACTGAGCGGAGTTAAAAGGGGGTTGTAATTCATTTATTGGGGTTTGTTCGTTCTCCTTTGCCTCATGGATTGCTGGCGTGCGGGTTGGATCTTCCTTCTATCACGAAGTTGTTAGTCTGCGGTGGTGTTCATCCTCATGTTCACGCAAAGAGTCTGTTTCTTTTCCACCATTGTCAGACTGTGTGATGTTCTGTTTTTCCATCGTTGAATCATGGCTATGATTTCATCTACAGTTCTGTGGGTTTCATTATTTTCCCTCACATTTAGATTGGGAGCCTGTTCCTTTCCCATTTCGGTCGGTGTAAGTTCTCTAGTGATTGCATTGGGGATTGTGTGCTGTGGGTTCATGGATGTTCATGGGCTGTTGTTTGCCATGATTGTTGGACCGTGTTTTTCCTGTGTGATGCTGTAGGTTGCGGTGGAATCATTTTGGCCACGATAGGGCCAAGAACGATTTAGGGAGTTGTTTTCCCATGTTAAAGCTTGAATAGTTGTTTTGATGCATGCACGCAGTGGCTTTGTCCTCAGACTACATTGGAGTGGTGAATCAGGGCTTGATGTGCTTGATAACCTTGGTGGTTTTGGAATGACACAAACTGAGCTAGTCGACTGAATTTCTTCTCCACAACCCCTGAATAGCACTGAAAGGGAGATTAGGGTCTGGGGGACTGCATTGTAGAGAAAGGACTGATTTCCTTGTGTTTGGTGTGTGTGGGTTTCCTAGAAGCCAGGATGGTTCTAGTGTAGGTGTCCTTAGCTCTTAAATGAGCTCACCAGATTAGAATTTAGCCTTTCCCAACTCCTGGATGGCCTGATAAACCCAACTTTGTTGGCTTGGCTGTTGTTCGCCTAATAAACCCAACTCTGTTGGCTTGGATGAACTATGTACCCTTGTGGTGTTATTATCCTTGGCTATGTGTAATCTTGTTCGTTCCTTATTCCTTGGGGAATCATGCCCGACTTGGGGGTGGCAGCGTTGCTGAGAGATTAAGGAGCACGTGGGCCTATGGTTGGGTGGAATGTTGCAGTGACGTAGCTGGTTGTGGGACAAGTCCTTATTAAGATAAGTATTATTTCTTGACTTGTGTTTGCAATCGTATTTACCATTGATGAATGATAATGTACATAATGAATGCTGAATTGTATATGAATGCATGTTGTTTTGCTTCGGATATGTATATGAATGATTAGTGCATCGTAGTATGTTTTATGTTTTAAGTAATCTTGTTACAACATTATATGTATGTATGTTAATGTTCATGGGGCTAGATACCCAGATGATTGATGTATGGTAGTGTCCTCTTTGGTAATCAGAGGGTCAGGGATGTTATAGTGTGGTATCAGAGCTTTGATTGCAGCATGGGCCAGAATGGGCCATGAAGATGCAGTGACAGAGCTTATGTTGTAGCACTTGGGCCTCAGAGGGCCATGAAAGAACAGTTAACAGAGGCAGGTTGATTATTGCCCAGAAGAAACTAGGAGAAAATGGGTGATGATGGGAAAATTAACAAAAAATTTCTAAGTGCCAGAATTGTTGGCTCATCAGAAAACGTAGTGACAAGTTCTTCCGATGCAGTAGAGCCCTTAGTGGGAAGGCCACTTGATGGATGGTAATCAAAATGAAATTGAGGAAAGGTTGCGTTCCTTGACCATCAGCACATCAAAGGACTAAGTGAGAAGGTCCTCCAACACCGAAGAAGTGTTAGTCTGAAGCTCACCTACCGCAGGGAGAAATTTTGAAATTTTATGAAGTAATGGAATCATCGACGATTGAGGATGATTAGTTGATCACATCGACGATGCGTAGATGATCCATTTTCTGACACGGTGAAAAGGTTGGTGACTACATTGGAAGAGGATAGACGAGCTTGCGCCGCCATTGCGGCTGCCTAAACAACCATTCTCTCGACGGTTAGAACCTCCGACCGTCGATGCCGTAGAGGATAGTTTCTTCGATAGGCGATGTGACAGAAGACAAGGGAGGACATTTTCAAAAATTTCTCGAAGGCACAAGATCATTGGCCATCAGAAAATGTTAGTTACACTGGTTGCCGATGAACATCAGAAGGAGTTAGTGGTTTGCACGCCCACCGTTACAGAAGTTTAGATCACTAAGATTCCGACAGTTACAGGTTCTAACTGCCGATGCCGATTAAGTTGCGCTTCAGATCTTCGATCGAAAATCATTAGGGGATAGGACCACTAATTGAAAAAGGTTAAACGATGATGAACCGTCGTTGTGGCTGCTAAGTGAACTATTCTGCCATGCATTAGTCCTTCCACTCGTCGATGTCGAGGTGTTTAGTGAATAGTAGTTCCAGGTTCCGATACACAACTACGGTGGTGAAAAATAGTTGATTTGATTGGCGACGTATAGAGGAATATTTCACCAACATATAGTTAAATGGATCGGCGAAGAATAAGAGATGGTCGAGCTGATGAAGCGGTGGAAAAGAAGACTAAAGAGCAAAATTTTGAAATTTTTTCTAAATAGTAGAATCATTGGCCATTGGCAATGGTTAGTTGATCACATCGCCGATGCTTAGATGATTCAGTTGTTGATGAGCTATGTCAGATAAAGTTAGTTGATTGAACGTCCACCATTATGGCTGATGAGTAGACTATTCCTCCGATGGATAGTTGTTCCGACCTAGGCCCGTGGCTGTAGAAGACATGGAAAGATCATGGGCCACCGTTGCAGAAACCGAAAGGACGAACTGCCCGATGCCCAGTGTGCTCGACCGCCGATGCAGTGGATTAGTTGGTTTCCCCGTCGATAAAGTTCGTATTGTTAGACCATTATGGACCCGATATGGTAGATGAAGTTAGTCAAGCGGATCGCCGATAAAACTCGAAATAGTAGACCACTGCAGGACCGATACAGAAGAAGGAAATAGACGAGCAACTCGCCGATACAATGAAGAAAATTAGAGGTTTCAGCCGCTGAAACATTGGAAGGTTAGTAAGGAAAAGACTCGATGAGCAGTCGTTGACATCGCTGATGCAGATCAGAAGTTTATTTGGTTTTCCCGCCAAAACTTCAGAGAGTTAGCAGGGAAGAGACCCGATTAGAGGAAATTTTTGAAGATTTGGTTGAGTATAAAGTCATTGGAAAATTATTAAGGATCAGGCCATTGATTGGAAGGAATCAAAGGATTGTAAATCCGTCGTTGCGGCAGTCCAAAGCACTATACACTCGATGGATAGTACATCCGATAACTGATAGATGTCCACGGAGACCACAGTGAGATCAATTTTTGTTGTTGTGACTGCCCAAGGGACTGCACACCCGATGAATAATGTGTTCGATCGCTGATACCACGAAAAACCTTAGCTGATGAAACCGTCAATGGATAGACCTTGGAATCACCTTTATAGTTCGGAGGATTAGATCACTATGGGCTGACATGCCGAAAATAAATAAGTAAACAGACCGTCAAAGAGTTAGATGTTTTGACCACTGAAGTGTCGAAAAGATAGTGGGGAAGGGGTTCAATTGGGCCAAAGGAGTTTTGGTTTTTTTGAGGGAACTTCTCAGTGATTTTTCAAGCAGTTTTCAACTGTCTTTCAGTAGGATTTCAACAGATTATCAGTGGTCATAGGGTTGAAAAGGAAGAGGGAAAATTTTTGTGTTTTAAGAAAAATTGTTGTTTTATGAATTTCCAAAAGAGGAAGGTAAGTAGTTTTGAATTATATTAATGGTATGCATCTAACAGTTTGCTACTAACACATTTGTATAATTATAGACACCTACAAGAGAAGCACTCTAGAAAGAACAGTGTGGTAAAGTAAGATGTAATTCAGTCATGAGGACCCATGATGGATATGATGCTCGGGATTCTTATGAGCGTGCAGGAGATGCCATGGGAGAAAATTTCCATAATGGAAATGATGACATAGATTCTAATGGAAGGAGATTCTAAGAGACACCATACGATGTTGCAGTCACCATGAGAATCTTGATTAAAGCCCAAGAAGAGTAACATCAGCTAAATGCAGCCATGTTACAAATTTTGATAGACTTGCAGAGAAAGATAGATTCTGGATGAGGTACATCAAGACTGGAAGGCAGTAAGAGTAGCACTAAGAGGAGGAGAAGGATTTACAGTGGATCATTTGACTCTGAAAAATCCAGTGGAGATACAAGTTAATCTTCTCGTAAAAGGAAAAGAATAAGACACCATAGGGATCGCTCTCAGGATGAATTTAAGAAAGCTAAACCTCCTACATTTGATGGTGAGATAAAGATGGGACAAGAAGCTGAAGCTTGGATTCTTGGGATAAAGAAGTACTTTCAAGTGTAGGATTATTTAGGAAACATGAAGGCAAGAATTTCCATATTCAATTTGAATGGAAAAGCATCCATTTAGTGGGAACACTTCAAGCAAGTAAAGAGGATCAGTGAAAGGAAATTGAAGTGGAAATAGTTCAAGAAGTATTTCAGGTAGAAATACCTCTCTAACAAGTATTATGATGACAAGATCAAGGAGTTCCATGAGCTGAGATTGAGACAACAGACCATGGATGAATATGCAAACAAGTTCTTGGAATTGTTGAGGTATGTACGGTACATCAGAGATGAAAAAGTGAAGGTCCAATAGTTTCTGAGTGGATTGCCTCAGTCTTACAAGGATAGGATTGAGTTTTATGAACTAAGAATTATTGAAGAAGCCATAAGGAAGGCTAAGTATTGCTATGAGCAAAGCAAAGGTAAACCTGATTACCACAAAGCATGGAAGGACAAGAAGAATGAGAAGTTTGACCAAAGAAGGAAAGGTTTCAAACCTTCTAGATTCAGGAATCAACAAAAGCAGCCATCCTAAGATGTGAGTAATCCAGTGGGAATGATAGGTGGAAAGCCTAAAGAGCCACAATAGAATATGATCACTTGTGTAGATCTGAATGTTCTACCGCTTGGTTCCTATTATGTTCTCATTGGAATGGATTGGTTAGAAGCTCACAGAGTGAAGCTTGACTATTATAACAAGACTTTTGAATGCACAGATGAAGAAGGAAACCCAGTAGTGGTGAAAGGTATTCCGAAGGTAATTTCAGTAAGGCAGGTTTTAGCAATGCAGTTGAATAAGTTTTGTAGGAAAGGTTGCTAGTTGTATGCAGCTCATATTCTGGAACCAATAGGAGATGGATCTCCTAGTTTGGAGGACTATCAGGTGTTACAGAAATTCAAGGATGTGTTTCCCGATGATATTCTAGGGCTTCCTCCAAAGAGGGACATTGATTTCACCATTGAATTTGTGCCAAGAGTAGCATCAGTTTCTAAGACACCCTACAAGATGAGTACACCGGAGATGCTAGAGTTGAAGATGCAACTGCAAGAGTTGTTGGAAAAGAATTATATCTAGCTGAGTGTGTCTCCTTGGGGAGCACTGGTTCTGTTTGTAAAGAAGAAAGATCTTACACTCAGGTTATGTATTGATTATAGACAGTTGAACAAAGTTACTATGAAGAATAAATATCCTTTGCCTAGGATTGATGATCTCTTTGATCAAATGAGAGGAGAACAGGTATTTTCCAAGATTGACTTGAGATCTGGTTACCATTAGGTGAGAATCAAGGATGAAGACATTCATAAGACAACCTTCAGGACAAGGTATGGACATTACGAGTTTGTAGTGGTACCATTTGGTCTCATAAATGCACCAGCTACATTTATGTGCCTCATGAACAGTGTCTTCAGCAAGTATTTGGACAAGTTTGTTCTTGTTTTCGTTGATGGCACTCTTGTTTATTCTAAGAAAGAGGAAGAACACGAAGGGTATTTGAGATTGACATTGCAAGTTCTCAGAGAACATCAGCTGTATGCAAAACTGATCAAGTGTGACTTCTATAGAGATAGAATTCAGTATTTGGGTAACATTATCTCAAAAGAGGGTATATCAGTAGATTTTGAGAAGATTGAAGCCATTATGAATTGGCCTACTCCAAGAAATGTGACAGATGTAAGATCTTTTATGGGACTTGTAGGATACTATAGGAGATTCATTGAGGGATTTTTCAAAGTTGTACATGCCATCACTTCTTTGCAAAAGAAGGGAATAAAGTTCGAATGGACTTCGAAGTGTGAAGAAAGCTTCCACTGGTTGAAGAATCTTCTCACCAGTGCACTGGTCTTAAAAGTTGCAGATCCAGAGAAGGATTTTGTGGTATGTACCGATGCATGTAGACACGGGCTTAGAGGAGTCCTTATGCAGGACAACCACGTGATATGTTATGAGTCAAGAAAGCTGATGGAGCATGATAAGAACTATGCCACTCATGATCTAGAGCTTGCAGCCATAGTACATGCTCTCAAGATGTGGATACATTACTTGATGGGTAGAATATTTGAGCTCAGGATAGACCATTGTGGTGTGAAGTATTTGTTTGATCAGCCTACTCTGAATGCTAGGCAAGCAAGATGGCTGGAATTTTTATGTGAGTTTGATTTTGAAATCAAGCACATAAAAGGAAAGGAGAATAACGTAGTTGATGCACTCAGCAAGAAGGTACAAGAAATGCATGTGGCATCTCTTAGTATTTTCCAATCAGATTTGAGGCAGCAGATTGTTAATCATGTTGCCGGAGATGAATTGTATGAGCAGGTAAAAGACAAATTGCAACAGAAAGGTACTGAGAAGAGGTATGAGGGATATAAATTGGAAGAAGATGGGCTTCTTATTTATAAAGGCAGAATTTATATTCCATATGTAGCATATTTGAGGAGAGTTGTTATGGATGAAATCCATCAAACTCTGTATTCTAGTCACCTAGGGTACCGGAAGACAATTTCTACAGCTAGAAAGCAGTACTTTTGGCCAGGAATAAAAAAGGGCATGGCTGAATACATCTCAAGGTGAATGAAATGTCAACAGGTAAAGGTTGAGCATCAACATCTAGCAGGCTTGTTGCAGCCTTTGCCAGTTCCGGAATGGAAATGGGAAGTTATTTCATGGATTTAATTACAAGATTGCCGATGACTGGGAAACAACATGATTCCATCATGGTGGTGGTGGACAAGTTGAAAAAGACAGTACATTTTATACCGGTGAAGTCTACACATAAGACTGATGACATTGCAAATATCTTCATGAAGGAGATTTTCAAATTGCATGGATTGCTAAAGGCAATAATCTCTGACAGAGATGTCAAGTTCACTTCCAATTTTTGGAAGGGATTGTTTGCAGACTTGGGTACAAAGCTAAATTTCAACACTACATACCATCCTCAGATAGATGGGTAGATAGAGAGAGTTAATTAGGTGCTTGAAGATATGCTTCACATGTACGTGATGGAAAAACCAACCAAGTGGGAAGATTACTTACACTTGGTATATTTTGCTTATAACAATGGACAGCAGGCATCCTTGGGGATGAGTCCATATTAAGCTTTATATGGAAGAAGGTGTAGGACACTAGTGACTTGGGATAACCCAGCGAACAGGGTTGTTCTTGGACCATAATTTCTCAAGGAAATGGAGCAAGAGGTTGTAAAGATCAAACAAAATCTGAAAGTAGCACAAAACAGGCAAAAAAGCTATGCGGATAACCATAGGATGAACAAAGAGTTTAGTGTTGGGGATCATGTTTACCTCAAAGTAAAAGCAAAGAAGAGTTCCTTGAAGCTTGGAAGTTGTGCCAAGCTATCGCCTAGATATTGTGGGCCATTTGAAGTGCTTGAAAGAATAGGGCCTATTGCATATAGACTTGCATTGCCTGCTAGTACTAGAGCTCATAATGTTTTTCATGTTTCTTTGCTTAAGAAATATGTACATGGTCCTAACCATGTGATAAATTGGGATGTGATTCAGGTGGAACCTGAGGGAGAGTTCCAAATCGATCCAATGCGCATCCTCGACAGGAAGGTCACAATGCTTTGCAACCGAGCCGTAAGGTAGGTAAAGGTGCAATGGGAGCACTACGGACCTAAAGAGGCTATGTGGGAGCTGGATGATGCCATGTGATTGGCACATCCATTTTTTTTCAATTCTACGGAACATTGAAGAGGTACCAGTGTAGCATTTTGTTCGAATTTTGTAAAGCACTGAGGACAGTGCTATTGAAGGGGGAGGGGAATGTAACACCCCAGTTTTGAACCCATTTGCATTAAATATACATGATACATATATTGTAAATAATAATGGTGCAGAGCTAAAGGCAAAGGCCCCACCATCAATTTGGTTATGTTATGTTTCAGATAGAAATTATCACCGATGGTATATCAGGACATACGACATACATATTAAGTTGTGGAATCATGTAACTATACATCTTTAATTAAATAACCCCAACCAGTTATGTTGACTGCAACCAAATTGAGAAGAGGCATGATTCCTAAGGATACTAAGGGGGAATGCTGAACCTTGAGCCATGGGGGGGGAAAGCCATGTGTCACCACTCTTTTGCTCACCTTTCCTTGTCTCATCCAACCACCACCTTAGTTTTCTATTGTTAGTTAGGGCAGCTATTGGCTGGCAGAAAAACCACTACTATGCCCATGCCTACACTCTCTCCATGATGCACCTTTTGGGTTGCGGATGGTCCTCCCACTATGGGGATCGCGAGTCTGTTTATTTTTCCTCGCGTTGAGCAGAGTTAAAAGGGGGCCACAATTCATTGATTGGGGTTCATTCATTCTCCTCTGCCTCATGGATTGCTGGCTTGCGGGTTGGTCCTTCCTTCTCTCATGAAGTGTTTAGTCTGAGTTGGTGTTCATCCTCATGTTCACGCAGAGAGTCTGTGTCTTTTCCACCATTTTTAGACTGTGTAATGTTCTGTTTTTCCATCGTTGAATTGTGGCTATGATTTCATCTACATTTCTTTGGATTGCGTCATTTTCTCTCATGTTTAGATTGGGAGCCTGTTCCTTTCCCATTTCAGTCAGTGTAAGTTCTCCAGTGATTGCATTGGGGATTGTGTGTTGTGGGTTCATGGATGTTCATGGGCTATTGTTTGCCACAATTTATGGACTGTGTTTTTCCCGTGTGATGCTGTAGGTTGTTGTGGAATCATTTTGGCCACAGTAGGGCCAAGAATGATTCAGGGAGTTGTTTGTAGAAATTCAGGCCAGCAATAGATTGATTTCACTCACAACAATTTACAATTGATCATGCAAAATTGCTAACAATGGAGATTGAATATGGAGCTGTAACACAAAATTATATTAACTGAGTGTACAATAGCCAACCCTGTAATAACATAGGTTGCTGAATATATAGAATACATCAAGAGTTTGAATGCATAAGGAGGCATCCAAATCTAGCATAAAGCAGGCTTACTCAAAATAGGCAAATCCCCCATAGGTGTAAAAAGCTGATCCCAAATATGTCATGGAGCTCACGAATTGGAAAGGGTGCATGGGAAAGCTAAAGAGTGGTGGAGTGGCAGCTCATACATGCTTTTGCATGGAGAAAAGAGTGGAGGATGAAGAGGACAAAAAACTAGTTCACCTCACCTAGTCTTGCTTTCCTATGTGCCTTAAAACACTGAAAAAGCAGGCAGTAAAGCAGAAAAAGCAGATAGGCACCTAGGAGGCTAGGAATAAAGTAGATTTGATTCCTAAGGCTTTCCCAAGCGCTACATGGGTCAAATATGGCAAGTTGGACCTTTGTGGATAGGCAATTAGCAACTTGCACAAGGTGGGACACATGAACTAGGCAAATAAGACAGAAATAATGAAATTAATGTCTAAGTGGGTAAACTATGGGTTGATTATTATAACACCCCCCCTTAAGCCTGACTTTATGAGTAATAAATAAAAAATATAGGGCCTAGCAACAAGGCTTAGTCACCCTTTTACATACTGCAAGTCCATACAACCAAGGAAAGAGGCAAAACCAACTTGGGAAAATCCTGCCTTAAACATGGACTGTAATTTTTTTTTGTAGAATCTTGTCTCCACTCATGCTTTTACAGCATGATCAGAAATCCCCAACATTGATTTGAGATTGCTGAAGGTCTTCTCACAAAATGCTTTGGTGAAGATATCAGCTACTTGTTCTGAAGATGAACAGAAGAGTAGGTGAATGGTGCCATCATGCAAAAGCTCTCTGATGTAGTGCATGTGAATCTCAATGTGTCTGGTTCTCTGCTTCTGAAATGGATCCTTGCAGATTTGAATGGTACTATAGTTATCATAGTAGATGGTAGTTGAGTACTCAGGTTCAAAACCACATTCTCCAAGTAAACCCTGCAACCATAAACATTGAGTTGCTGCATTGACAACTCCTCTGTACTCAACTTCTGTAGATGAGAGTGCAATGGCACTCTGTTTCTTGCTTGACCAGCTGATTGGCCCTTCTGTAAGCATGAACACATAACCTGAAGTGGACTTTCTATTTGTGCTATCACCTGCTCAATCACTGTCAGTAAATCCAACCAAATCAAGGTCAGAATTGGATTTTTAGAAGATCCCATGTGTCCTTGTTCCCTGAACAAAGTTAAGGATCCTTTTGGCTGCTTTCCAATGGATCTCATGAGGCTGATCCATGTATCTAGAAGCCACACTTACTGCATAACAAAGATCAGTTCGAGTATGTGTCAGATACAATAAACATCCAATCAATTGCATATACAGTGTATTGTTTACCATCGGTGGAGAATCATCTTCCTCCAGCTTCACTCCTGAAAGGAAAGGAGTTTTGCTTGCTTTGCAATCTTGCATTCTGAATTTGATCAAAAAATCCAAGGCATACTTTGACTGGTGCACCTTGATTCCAGCTTTGGTTTGAACAATCTCAAGCCCCATAAAT
>LPNX010592328.1:0-49630 GCA_001517045.1 Pseudotsuga menziesii | reverse complement strand
ATCTTTCATGCCATAGCTTGCTAGCTTCATTAGCATGGATAAGAAGAGCAGAGGGGTTTGAGTAAGGCAGGAAGTGTGAGAACATGTATACCTTTTGAGGATGATTTGCAACTCCTTTTGCAATGACTCTACCACTTGAGATCTCTGTGATCTCAACTTCATCGGGGGAGAATATGACTTTATTAGGAGACCCAGTGTGGGTCATCTGGTACACTAACAGAAGGTTGGAGGCGAGACCAAGGACAAACAACACATTGTTGAACTGCCCATGATCAAGATCTATTCTTCCTTTGCACATACTTTCAGTGAGAGAGTCATCTCCCAGTACAATAGATGGTCCTTTCAACTTGTCCAGTGAGGAGAAGGCATCCTTAGTTGAAACCATGTGTCTTGAAGCTCCAGAATCAATGATAAAATTGGGTGAGCTTGATGTGCCAGCAACTAGAGCATGAACTCTCTCTCTCTGTCATCTGAACTTGATCCTCCTTCTCTCATCTTTGAGATTTCTAGAAGGGAGATGCCATTCTTCTCCAGCAGTTGAGTTAGCATGTCTATCTGCTTTTTCATACAAGAGCTTTCAGTATGATTGCCCTTATTGCAGTATGAGCACTTGTTCATTTCACCTTTGTTTTTCTTCTTCTGGGTATTTTTCTTGGGACCTTGTTGATCCTTTGGAGACTGTTTCTTGTCTCTCTTTTGTTCAGGTGGCTCTTTAGCTTTCTTTTTGCTTTTTGAATCCACCCTTGAATCTCCAGCAATCAAAGCTTGATCTTTGGATGGTTTGGTGGTGCCCATCATCACTAGCTTGTCTTGTTCTTGTGTGAGAGATTCCATGAAATCTGCAAGGCTAGGCATCTTCCAGGTTCGAGCTATGAGTTTTGTGGCATAGAAGGTTGAAACAAATACTGAGTAGTCAGGTCCTAGCTTCGAGAGGATGGCCAATATGACCTGATCATCTTTATTTTCGATACCACACTGCTTCAGCTGCAAAACTAGTGCTTTGAACTTGGAGAAATATAGCTACAGGGATTCAAAGCTACTAGGACTCAGAGAAATCAGCTCATTCTCGATCTGATGTCCCCTCATCTCATTTGTCTTTCCAAAAAGATTAGAAATCTTCTCCCATACTTGATCCGGTGAATTTAATCCATCGAGATGGAAAAGGAGGTCTCGGGAAATACTGAGACAGAGGAGGCCATAAACCTCATCCCTCCTGTTGTGCCATTTGATCTTCTCTGCAGCTGCATTGGGCTCTGCTTCTGTAGCCATAGTCAACCTGTAGAGGCCTTTCGCTCTCAACAAGATCTCCATCTCTTCTTTCCATTCAAAATAGTTGAAGGGATTCAAGATAGTTTTCTGTGAATCCATAGCTTTAGAAAATCTGTCCCGGCTGTCAGTAGAAGGCTCCCAGTTTTGTTGTCAAACCTGCAAAACAATTTTTTAAGGAGAGTAACAACCTACAATGGCTCTGATACCATGTATAAATTCATGCCAGCAATAGATTGATTTCACTCACAAAAATTTACAATTGATCATGCAAAATTGCTAATAATGGAGACTGAATATGGAGCTGTAACACAAAATTATATTAACTGAGTGTACAATAGCCAACCCTTTAATAACATAGGTTGATAAATATATAGAATAAATCAAGAGTTCGAATGCATAAGGATGCATCCAAATCTAGCATAAAGCAGGCTTACTCAAAATAGGCAAATCCCCCATAGGTGTCAAAAGCTGATCCCAAATCTGTCATGGAGCTCACGAATTGGAAAGGGTGCATGGGAAAGCTAAAGAGTGGTGGAATGGCAGCTCATACATGCTTTTGCATGGAGAAAATAGTGGAGGATGAATAGGACAAAAAACTAGTTCACCTCACCTAGTCTTGCTTTCCTATGTGCCTTAAAACACTGAAAAAGAAGGCAGTAAAGCAGAAAAAGCAGATAGGCACCTAGGAGGCCAAGAATAAAGTAGATTTGATTCCTAAGGCTTTCCCAAGTGCTACATGGGTCAAATATGGCAAGTTGGACCTTTGTGGATAGGCAATTAGCAACTTGCACAAGGTGGGACACATGAACTAGGAAAATAAGACAGAAATAATGAAATTAATGTCTAAGTGGGTAAACTATGGGTTGATTATTCTCACATTGTTTTCCCTTATTAAATCTTGAATAGATTTTTTGCTGCATGCACGCAGTGGCTTTGTCCTCGGACTACATTGGAGTGGTGAATGAGGGCCTGATGTGCTTGATAAATCTGGTGGTTTGGGAACCACACAAATAGAGCTAGTGGGATAGCTTTCTTCTCCACAACCCGTGAATAGCACTGGAAGGGAGATCAGGGTTTGACGGATTGCGTTATAGAGAAATGACTGATTTGGTATAGGTGTCCTTAGCTATTCAATGAGCTCACCAGCTTAGCATTTAGCCTTTCCCAGCTCCTAGATGGCTTGATAAACCCAACTTTGTTGGCTTGGATGATCTGTTGTTCGCCTGATAAACCCAAATGTGTTGGCTTGGTTGAACTATGTACCCTTATGGTGTTGTTATCCTTGGCTATGTGTAAGCCTGTTAGTTCCTTATTCCTTGGGGAATCATGCCCAACTTGGGGGTGGCAGCATTGTTGAGAGATTATGGAGCACGTCGGCCTATGGTTGGGTGGGACGTTGCAGCGACATAGCTGGTTGCGGGACAAGTCCTTATTAAGATAAGTATTCTTTCCTGACTTGTGTCTACAATCGTATTTACCATTGATGAATGATAATGTACACAATGAATGTTGAATTTTATATGAATGCATGTTGTTTTTCTTCGGCTATGTATATGAATGATTAGTGCATCGTAGTATGTTTTATGTTTTAAGTAATCGTGTTACAGCATTATATGTATGTATGTTCATGTTCATGGTGCTGGATTCTCGGATGATTGATGTATGGTAGCGTCCTCTTCACCGGTCGGAGGGTCGGGGACGTTATAGGTATGCTAGTTTCTAAAACATCTTATTGACCAACCAACCGCTAATGTTTGAATGGCGAGATGATGTATATATCTTTGGGTACTAGATTTTGGACCATGAGCTTATATATTATTCCATTAAAAGCATAGTAAATGAATGTGCTATTGATAACAATACTTATATCACGCCAGATGAAATAATTAAGGTGACATGGTAACATATAAGGTAATATTAGTTTTCTTAATGGAAACCCTAAATTTGATAAGAATTGAATTTGAAAAGGAAGTAAGACAAATGTTTTATGTTGATAACTTGTGTCCTGCAATCCAAATTAGGCATTCTCTACTCGTCCTTGTTCTCATGAGAGTACTAACGAGGGAAAGGTTAGCGCCATGCCTGGCCTGGCATGGATTATTTGGAAGATGTGTCTAACCTCCATTACGATCACACGATTTCGATGCTCTCCTAGTTTATTCTCTAATTAAAACTAACCAGGATTCACTATTGTTCATCGATCAGTGGGTTCCTTTAGGGGTTCTGAGTCGAAGTTTACTCCACGCTGCACATACAACAGTAAATATCAGTGGCAATTACTTGGAAAGTTTACAGGGGTTATAACATATAGTCATTCAACTTATGTAAATGTTCTTATGTTTCTCCTTGAGCCGGGTTTTACCCCATCAGTGAACACAGGGTTTGAGAGGTCCTCCTGAGGTATTATGGAACTCTCTGTTTCTTCGCAATTGTTAAAAAATTTGATTGAAATGTAATAATTTGTGTGGGTTCCAACCAGTAGGTACAATTAGCTAATGCAATTTATTTCACTTAATTCTTAAACATTTGTTAGGTTATTAATTTGTTGAAGGACGTAATTAATTTACTGCTCGATGGTGAGAGGAGGCGGGTTATCTCTTTGGCCCGTTTCCATTATACTCTGCTTATGCTCTACTCCTTGATTTTATTAGGGAAAACAAAGCTTAATATTCCCAACAATATGTTAAATGTCATTAATAATACAAATGGATAAACGTTCCTCTACAGGCTTGCTGTAGAATTTCCTGTAATCGCTAGTTTGTCCGCTTGGCTAGCTTCCGAGGGTAGGATAATTGCTCGTGTTTTATTTGAACTTCTATTCAATATATGAACTTATTCCTCTACTGGAAATTAATGACTGTTACATATCATTTAAAAATATTACAAGAAGACAATCGAATTTTGAAGGGTTTTCTCCTTACGTGGAGTTTCCAGTAATTGCTGGTTCGTCCGCTTGGGTAGCCTTCAACCTGTAGGGTTTTATTTGATTCCCTATTTAATATTTAATAAATTAAACTGATAACTTAAAAGCAGGAGGAGAGGAGACAGGAGCTTTTATATTTGTAAAAAACAATTCCAAAATGCACACTATGGGCTTGTATCTATATTTTTTTTATGTACACATGCACCTATGTCACATATTTATATTTGTAAAAAACAATTCCAAAATGCACACTATGGGATTTTATCGAACTTTCTCTTATCTATACATGCACCTAAATCACATATTTATATTTGTAAAAAGAAATTCCAAAATGCACACTATGGGCCTGTATCGAACTTTTTCTTATCTATACATGCACCTAAATCACAAAACTAATAGAACCTAAATCACACAACTAACAGAAGAGGGAATGAAATAAAGTGTATTGCTGGTTTTCTAGTAAAATATTTAAAATATGTTCAAAAAATTAATTTAAAATCTCATTTGATAACTTTTTGAACACAAATTATTATTTGTTTTTCAGGTTGAAGAAATGGATGGAGGTATTAAGCGTAAGAGAAGTAGTGAATAAGAAGATGCAGCAGGAGCAACAACACGAGACCTAGAAACTGATCTAGTAGGACTAACAACATCGGCTCCCATCAAAAAGGGCAGATAAGGAGCAAATTTCATTCTAGTAAAAGAATATTTGGAGGTTTCCAAAGTTGGCAAGGTTCTCTTCTCCCTCTCTCCTCTCCAGTTTACAATTTATTTTTGCTTTGTGTTTTTAACCTTGCCTATTGCTTTTGCTACCATTCTATTTCCCTGGTTTTCTGAAATAAACAATCATTATGCCAATAGATGGCTTTCTTATAATGAAAGAGAGTTGTTAAGGTCTTAGGAAAAAGAGCAAGAACATCTTTTCCTCTAAAGATAAACGAAGATTTGTTTTGTAAATTTGTTATAAATTGTACATAAAAATGATTAATTGTGACGCCTTTAAGAAATTAAATAGAGAGCTGATTATGGAAATAAAGAATTAAACAAGAGAGAAACAATGCTTTTAAAAATATATTACAAAAGTAAGATGGATAATGGACTGGGTACTAAAACATTCCATTATGGAAAGTTCCATTTTTATGGATAGCCTCTAAAGGATACAGTTATTAAATGTCTTGCGTATTTATTAGGATTCATTCTGACATAGCTGGTATGTTTTGTGGTGTGTTTAGGCATACCAACTTTTAAATGTTGATGACCATGGTCATTTCTTGCGGAAAAACAAACAGGACCTAGAAACATTTCGGCCTAACATTGTTTACCAGGTCAGTTTGGTTATTTATTTTCTTTGTAACAAGTTTTAAATATCTTTCGAAGGTTCGTTCCAAATTTCTAATGCTAAAAATTATCTAAATGTAAACAGGCTCTGTTGGCAATTTTATATATCCCTCTTAACAAGACTGGAAGGCTTAGTGTTATTTATGTGCAAACTTGGAAGAAAGTGCTTATACAAGGGAGTCCTCAAATTCGTCTTCCAAGAACCTTCAAGCCTTCTTGTTGTTGATGGGTAAGCTTTAGTATTCATTTGGTTTTGCTACATGTTTTAAGTCCTATGCTATATTCTTAAATTTGTAAGTTTTAGTGATATGGCTGTTTTGAATTTTTTTGGGTCCATGATGGTATGAACAATTTGTTTTATGTATTGAATTGTGACTGCAGTGCAACTTCTGCAAAAATTGAGCATTCGTGCGACAAAAGAAGAGATAATATTTAATCATGCCAAACTGCGCCTCCATCTCGAATTCATAGATAAAAAATGGGTTGAAGCTTCCAAGGTATGCACATTACTTCTCTTCTTTCAGTTCACGGGAATTGATAGTGTTTTTTTAATGAATGACAGGATTTTTGCGCTTGGCTTAGTCCTCAAATGGATAAAGTGCTTTTAAGTTTGTTGTTTTCCCATTGTTTTCTGATTTTTCTGTAATGTTTATTTATTATTTCTTTTGTTGTCCAAGATACCCTATTCAAGTCCGAAGATTTTTTTTTTGAACACATTAGGTCCAAGTATCATGTTCTAGGCTAGCATAATTTTAGGTTGGTCCATGGACTTCTAAGTGGATTTTACTGTGTTGGGACCTCTGTCAATCAGGACGTTGAGGTTCATATGTTTTCCTTTATAACGGCTATTATTGGTAATCTTGTGAGTGTTCTAGATAGGATATTTTCACATCCTCACCTAGCAGCAATTTGACCTTGTCTTGTTTTATACTCATGCATTTCTTCCTTCTGCTCGCCTCCCTAGCCTTTGATTCTGAGTCCTTTCTCTCTTGCCACCCTCTCACTAACACCTTAAGAGGAGTGGAACTGTAAAACTCTTTCTTGGATGTGGCTATCATATAGTCTTCCTCTCCATACTATTCATTCTGCTTGATAACAGGGTCCAGAAGTTTTCCTAGCTCAACATTTCCTTTGGGTTCAAGTGCAGGGTATAGATATTAGCTTCCATGAAATGGAGATTGAATGTGAAAAAATATACTGTTGGTTTTTATTTTACTTTATGAAATGGATATTGAAAATTCCATGTGTATAGATATTAGCTTCTAAGAATTTATAATTTCAATCTTTATGATTCATGTCCTAGGAATTGTTAAGTCGTGAAATGCGATAATGTCAGAACTTACATTCCATATGTTGTGTAGTTATTACAATCATACAATCCTCCCAACTTGAAAAGAAATATTACCAAGCCATTTGAAAATATTCACAGCAACTACAAAGATGGAAACACCATGAGTTTGCTTGTAGATATCACCACAAAAACAAAACTAGGTAGAACGTTCATATGCCGGTATTTGTTCTAGCTTGAAGTTAGGTTAAATTAGCAGAGTAGTTTGATCAGCTTTGGAGATACCATCCCTAATACCCAAACAACCAATTTGAAATTTCCATGCAAAGTTGTGGAATCGTATATGTCATGTTTTGGACCAGAACATGCTCTGCATCGAAAGTGCAGAACAACCAAGCAAACAAATATTTGTCTTTTATTGCTCAAATGTTCGACCCACTAAACAAAGGTCAAAGAATATTATAATGGAGGAGACAATCAGTATGAAAATATAGTGTTGTTGACTCTTTAGAATCCATTGATGTACCCTGATAATGGTTTGTTTTCATGCTCAGCTCTACATATCATATTCAAACAAACTTTGGGCTTTTGATTCCTTTTGGGGGTTCAAACTTCAAACCAAATTATTCAGTCTACCCAATTGCATAGATTGAGTGTAGTTATACTTACGTTGTTTTGAGCTTAATGTAATTACTAATTTTATATTCATGGTGAAATATCCGTCTTTGCATTACTCAAGACGTGGTTGATTTTTATGAGGTGAGATACCAAATCAATTCTGTAAGGGTGTATTGTATTTTTTCATAGATTTCTGAACTCAAATTAATGCTTCTCTTCACAAATACAATTTAATATTTTTCTGCAATTTGTAGATAAAGAAATCTCTTTTTAAAATTTTCAGTTAAGTGAATGATTAATGCATGAAAGAATTATCTTTTGACCTATGGAAAAAAATTAAAATATCGTGTGCTTGTATTAAATATATTGTTATTTTGTGAATTGTTTCATGGTGTCAATAGGATGCATCTGGAGTCTGGGACTTTGGACTACTTAACATTAAGTGGACCTATGTTTGTTGACATGCATAGTCACATGATGAAATGGATGTCTTGTTTGCTTGGGAATTTTACTGGGCAAGGCAATATATATTCATTGAATATTTAATCTTGTGAATTCCAGGTAATCCTGTCTTCATTTTAGCAGGTGCTCATTCTGGGTTGCGTTTGGGGTCTTTGTGACTAGATTGTTTTTGGAAATAGCTTGTTTCATTGCTTTTCTTCTCATTTCACATGGCTATTGCATCATGCATGAGCAACTGTCTACATCTAAACGCTATACCATAGCTGGGCTATTGTCCCTGTTGTACCTGACTCTCATTGGTTATAAAGCTCCTGTGCCACAGTTTGTTGTAAGTTGGAAATTATTGGTCCTTTGCTTTTCTAGTCCAAACATTTTTTTGATCTCCACCCATAGCAGAGACATCTCTTTTTCCCTTTTTAATGTCTTTGTCTTACAACATTTATGTGCCTAATATTTATTGGTATCTTGATTGATTAAAAGATTTTTACTTCTAATGCATAGTCAAAAGATCTATGGTTTGAATTTGAATAGTGGACAATATGGAAATTATTGGTCGGGAAAAATATAGTATGGAAAAAATTCAGAGTAAACATCTCAGTAATATGGTCATATACTGTCTCTCTCCAGAACGACTCCACTTTCCAGTCCTTGGTTTCCTAGTTGTCAACATACCACTTGTAAATGTACTTCTCTATTGGAAACCTTCTAAGGATGTTAAGAATTACTACTCCTTTCTTATTCTTCTCTTTAGTTAGCTTGATATGTCATCATCAGATAAATTTCTCTCAAACTCCCCTAGTTGTGACTGAGGTTCCTTCATTAGAAGTGAACTTGGGTCTCCTTGATAATCCACTGCAAAATTCATATATTGGATGCATATTGTTTGACAAGGATTGCACTAAACATCTCTCATTCATTTGTGACTGTAGGTAATATTTTTCCTTCATATCCTCTCCATTGCAATCACTACATGTTGTTTATTCAACCTTCTCCATGTGCTTCATAATGATCTGTTTGAGGTAGTTTTTCTTTTTATGTGTGGTTATTTCTTGTTGCATTTTCCATTTCAAGGCCATGTTTTCACTTATTCCTTTGAGAGGATTTGAATCCCTGTTGCATGGAATTTCAGGGCCTTGAACCTAGATTTGTTTATGAATAAACTAGAAATAGGGTTTTGAGAAATAAAGGTGAGGTCTCTTTTTGATAGACCATTACTTCCTTTTTTTGGGTTCATCTCTTTCTATTAAGTTTTTGACTTTTGCACTCTTATTCCTTGCATTGAGTGCCTCCTTGACAATATTTTTCTAGTTATCAAGTCATTGAAATTAAGAGGGGGAGGTATTGCACTCCCTAAATGATTCTGCATTATTCTGTCAGCTGTTTAAAGGACAATTAGACCCTTTGAACAACAAATTTTGTTTATGCACTTTTGTATATGTTACCCACCTCATTGCATGACTGTTACCTATGGGTTCTTAATGATATAGTTCTAAATTTTTGGGAATGAAATACATCTGTATCTGAGCTACCTATGAAGAATGAAGGAAGTACCATCCTTGAACCTAAATTGAAAGAAATCCAAAGCATGTTCCATCCTCGTGGTAGAAATGATCTCCTATTTGATGCCCATTTTGGGAATTCTTGCTATAGTTCCAGACCTTTAGGAGCATCCAAGAGGAACCGGATTTTCCAACATTGGAATTTTTAATGGGCACTTTGAAAATTTTAGAGTCATGATCAGGGAACCATGATTATACGTCCATAATTTTTAGATTGTTGTCAGTTTGTTCTGTAGCACACTTTGGGGAAAATTCAAACCTAGAATGTTCAACATGTACATCATCAAAAGGAATAGGTGTTCCCAGGTTTAGAATGAATGAATTGAAGAGTATTGGGTTGCATGCCTTATTTTTGGTGACTTGTAGACAAGAATAATAGCAATAATACATACCCAGTGGAATTTAAGATTATCTAGGGTGTTTTTATCCTACTTCTTGAGTAAATGCATGGTTGTTAATATGGTGCATTTTGGAAAAATCCAAAATAATATTTCAAGTAGTTTTATAATCCACAAACAATTACAAGACGATGCTACTACTATTGCCACTTGAAAAAAGACATTGGATCAGATCTTCGGAAAGCAGTTTGATGTGTTTTCAGTAGCTTCTGGTTTCAACATCACAATGTTGTGTTATATCAGCAGGAAGGTGATTTCTATTTGAATGAAGAATAACCCATAATGATGAGATATTTCTAATTGACAGAGGAATAACAAAAGCTGAGAGAATCCTGATATATTGAAGTGGCAAAATTTATGTAATATTGGATACACCCTTTATTGTGTGAAACATATAGGTACTTGAGGGGTTAAAAGGATTATGTTTTCCTTGAAAAATAAAAATAGAAATGTTGCAAGTTGCTCCAAAAGGGCAGTACAAGTTTCTGTAAACTGACAATTTCATGCAAAGTTTCAAACAAAAATCCTCATACAAAATTACAAATGGTCTTCAAACACAACTACATACATAGGTGCAACAGTTTGTTGGTTTGCTCTTTTTGGATAGTTTTTACATGGTTATGATGCATTGGTAGATACTTGTATGATTGTGCTTGTAAAAGAAGATACTGACCATACCATAAATTCACTCTCTTTGAGGTTCTATTCAGTGTGAGAAACCAAAAGATATAAGAAGTGATAGGTAATACTGATTACTCTTGCATAACACTGATGTTATTTAATGCGGTATCATTTCAGTTCTGTGCAGTTTCAAATTTTGAGCTTGTTGTTGTTTGTGCTTGATACTTATTGTAGGTTCAATATGCACAATTAGCTTGATTCTACTCTTCTATCCTTATTGTTTTCTCACCTGCTTATTTTGATAAATAAGAACCAGAAAAATGTTAAAATATACACATTCCGTGTTTGTGCCATTGCCTTCCTTTTCATTATTGTAGCCTGTAGATTAGGTGAGATGAGATCTTAATATGAGGGTTATTCTTCCATGAATCAGTTGCTTAGCAACTATGTTTAAGATATAGCTAATATTTGCATGTTTTCTTGATACTTGATCTATATATGTGTTATTACCTATTTATGGAGAAGCTGCTTGTTAGTAAGAAAGCCACAATGTAGGCCAAAGTAACCATACTGAGTTATTGATTTATCTGTGACATATTGCAGTGCATTAACACCGGGGCATGGTGTTGTACAAAAGGTGACTTTGATACCACGTGGAAAATCCCAGGTCCTTACTTGCTTTATACTTGGGCACGATCCAACCTTAATTTCAAGGAAACAATTATTTGCCAGAATAGTTGGTGGTCTCGGTGGAAGAGCTACTGAAGAAGTGATATTTGGTGAGTCTGAGGTTACAATTGGGGCATCTAGTGACTTGCAGATGGTTACTAGTATGGAAAAATAGGTAAATGGATGTTGGTTGCATGTGCTAATGATGTTCATTTTCATACTTTCCAAATCAACATATTATTCTTTTAATCTCTTAGATTGGAAATGACATACTTCTATTTGTCTTGCATAGATGGTGAAGTAAAACGCCGAGTCGAAGAAAACCCCAGTGTTGGAAAAGATTGGGTCATTTATGGAATTAAGAAATGGTAAAACAGAATCAAGTGATAGTTCTAAAAGTGATTTTGAAGAAGAGAAGGTGATATGGTTTGTTCCTTAAAGATTTAATTCAGAAAACTGCATTTATTCCTTAAATAGTTTGATTTGTTGGGGCCTTGAATTAATTATGAATGCTCAATGGGTTATCTAAATGAAGGTAAAGGCATTGTTTAAAATATTATGACCAACTTCTTTGTGAAAATTTAAATTCATTTGTGAAAATTTGATTTGTTTCCTGAACACATTTTAGTTATTTGTTAATAATTTGGTTGGACTATTCTTCCTTTGTTTCTTTATTTCTTCTTCTTCCTTTTTGCATGTTGGGCGGGGACATAAAATATGATTTGATTTTTGTTTTCTAAATTTATTATATTCAGGAAAATATGGAAATAGAAGCAGAGGTATTTCTTGACCCTAACAAGCTAAGTGAAGATGGATCAGTGGCATTAAATATTTATGCTATGAGTGAAAATGAAGAATTCTTGGCAGTTGGTTTAAGCAACAATGGTAGTAACTGGGTGAATATCAATGTTATCTGGGTGGAATATAAGAGTATAGAGCTTGATTCTCTTTCATGGGTAAGTTTTTTGACCACTTATTAAACATTTATCAATCATTCCATGAGTAGGAATTTGAAAGGAATTAACTAACAAATAAATTTAAATAACATGTCCATGTTGATGCCAACAGAAGTTCTAGAAGACGAAACATATGATAAGTTATAATATGTGTCTCATGTAATCTTAGGGTTGCATGCCACATGGGAATTTCTTTCAAAGCCAAGTTTCTATTATCGGTGGCACAAATTTCACCACTTCAATATTGGAATCAACAATTTGTCAGTCAACTTCTAGGAGACAGAAAATGGGATACAAAGACTATTTTTTTAACACTTGATGTTTCATTGGCCCAACTTCTATATATCATGTGCCTATAAGTTTCCTGAAATTTTCGTTATTGAATATATAGAGTTGTTTTTAAATTTGTATTCCTCATGTTATGTTTTTACAATTGTTAATAGGTGAAATTTTCATTAATTACTTGGACTCATGACAACAAGGTTTTTTTTGTTGTTGTCGCTATCCAGATCCCAAGTGGGTATGATATTTTAGATGGTTGTGTTAATTATTCTTTATCATAGTTTCAAATTTACTTTCTTCTATTTACTTATGTGCTTCATCACAGTTGCTTATTTATTTTCCTAACATTAACGTGTTTTTCCCTAATAGAGAAGGAGAAGGGCTGGATGCAAAAACATAAACAAATATCAATATTGATCATCAACTATTTTATCATTTCTTGGGTACCAATCAATCTAAAGATATTCTTTGCTAGATAGAATCAGAACATCCCAAGTGGATATTTCGCTCTCGAATAACTGAAGATGGAAAGGTTGGAAGAATATTATGTACCATGTTTCAGATAAAAAATGGCATCTTAGATACTTTTTAGATGGAGATTTTATCTTTTTGGTTATAGAATGTTGTTTATTTTTGCTTGCACTCATCCATTCTTGCACTACACGTTTTCTGTAAGTTGTATTGTTGCTTTCTTTTGTGGACTTGTCACAACTTATTTTACTGCCTTCAATTTAACTATGAATGAATCTAGTCTTGTTCATAGATGAGGTTTTGTAATTTGTGATTTTTCTGAGTCATATTTTTTGGTAACACTTTTTTTTGGTTTCAATGTGTTTCAAAGATAAAAAAGAGTGTAACTTGTCAGATTGTATTTACCCCAAAATGAGCATATTCTTCTACCATCAATAATCTTATTTTTTTGAATTTTCATCTCGTGCAAGCTTTTGGCAATCCCTCAATCCATGTTGTCCTTGTTGTTGTTGTTGGTCCATCCACTTTTGTGCCCTTCCATATTTGATATCTTTCCTTTGGCTTGCAATTTTTTTAGTATTTTATTTGCTTATTGAATATTTTACACAATCTCTGTGATTTTGTTTTGTTCTCCTACACTCTTGCATGCTCTTTATGTCACGCCTCATCCTATTCCTTCCTTCATTTTGAGTCCATTATTTTTCTTGTATCTTTATCTTTGTTGTTACCTTTACAACCCACCTCTTTTTTACTAAGAATATATTGTTGTTGTTATTGTATACCATTTTCTTTTTTGTGAATTTTGCACTCTTTCATGTTAATTTCTTTCACTTTTTTCCACTTTTGTTCTTCCTTGCAAATTATTTTTTATGGTAAATATGTTTATGGATTACATGCTTCATCTCATCCCTCTCTTTTTATTCTTTTGGTGGTTGGTTTTGGATCCTACTTCTTACACTTTTATCACTTTATTTGAACTAAATATCATAACATGCAACTAATGCATTTTATTCTCCGATTCCTACACAACTATTAGGAATCTATTGAACATTTAGTATCTCCAAAGCCTAGGATATTATCTTCATCAATATCTGTCTCCTTTGGCCTTTGCATTGGTAGAATATGACATGTTGGTAGAATGGAATTCTTTAGACCCTACTTGAACTTCAACCTTTTGTGAATTGAGCACAAAATTTGTAGCTCGATCTGAGGATGTAATTCCAATCTGAGCATATATTCTTTCCAATATTATGTATATATTATGTATATATTTTCATTTCCCCTAAATTCCAAATCATTCATGCAAGTGGGTAGTGTAATATGAGATAAAATATTTGTATATATATGATTAGATGCAGTATCTAAGGGCCTCCATTTATGTTGATTGTGTGTCTATAACATAAAATATTGACTCATCTGACTTAAAACATATTATAAAAGCTAGTGACCACTTGGATGTCAAACTTATTGAGGTGAGAAAGTTTCATTTTGTAATTCTCTCGATTTGAGCCAAGTTGATGATGAATAGTGGGATTGATTCCTTTCTATGAGCCCAATTATTATGGACCCAAAGAGTGCACCAACATGGGGATTAATATGGCTCTAAAAGGAAGGCCCAACGTATCCAAGTCTATCAATGGAAAACTGATTTCTTTGTCAAAAAGAGAAATATACTCAACAATATTTGATTTCTTTCATTAAATACTCTTCCCTTAAATGTAAGGGAAGATTTGGTAATCTCACACAGATGGGTTAAATACTGAAACCATGGTTTTAGGAAAATTCATGTGATTCCCCAAGGCAGTTGTCCATATTTTAAGTATTGTTTCTTCTCCTCTATTAATGTGTTTTGAATTTTAATTGTTTTGAAGTCTTAATTTGAATTTGTTAGATTAGATTTTCCTATTTTGCACATGAACTTGGTTATTGTTGTTGGTTATTGAATACTATAAATAATTTTCTTCATTGTTTTTCTACTTTACAGTTCATTGTTTTTCTACTGAGATTTTTTTATTGGATTTTGTAGGAGCGAGTGAACTTAACTAAGTGGGCCATTGAGTATGAAGAGTTTGTTGCCGAGGCTTTTCCATTGTGTATGAAGACCCTAATGTTGAGGATTTCAAGCTGCTAATTATGGGTTAATTGAAGTTGTTGTGGGATGGTTTAGCCATTGTAATATTTTGAAAAGTCATTACTGTATTAGATGATTTTTATGTAAAGTTATATGGAGATATTTTTTGAGAAAATTAATATTTATTGTAATACTTGACATTTCATCTATATAATATAATTTGTGCTGTTTAAAACTTATATGGTTGTACATTATATTATTTATAAATGTTGTAATTAACTAATTATTTTGATATTTCACAATTCACATGTGTATTAGATGATGATAAATAATGCATGATTCTTTTTTTAATTTAAACATAAATAAAAATTTATATTGATAAATAATGGACACCATTAAAAATAGTAAAATATAGTAACCACACATAAAACAACTAAAATTGACTAAATTAATGACCTATAAATGAAATTAATGACCAAAATTCGCATATAAAATGACCAAGAATTGAGAGATATGTGACCAAACAATGAGATATAAATGAAAAAAAACACGAACAAAATTTGCATATCAATGACCAAAAAATAGTTTTGGTGGCTAATTTAAGGTCTTTTATTACGCGACCAAATTTGGTCATATTCTAGTTTGTCATGTGGTCATAAATGTGGTCATATATTTGGTCATTGATTCAAATATATTACCAAATTAATTACCAAATATATGACCAAATTAATGACCAACTAACAAGCTATAATTGACCAAAATAAAAATGACCAATTTTGGTCGCGTAATAAAAGACCGTAAATTAGCCACCAGCGATCGTCAAACCAAAAGTGGTCATTGATATGCAGATTTTGGTCATTTTTTTAGTCACTAATCTCTCATTTTCCACTAGTGAGACCTCCTAAGTATTCTAGGGCTAGGGGGAAACATTCAACTCCAGTTGTATAAATACCTTATAGTGCTTGGGGGAAACCCCCAACACGATCTATGTTACCTTCTAGTGGAGTTATTACTCATAATAGACATGCCTCTAATTCAAGCACATCCACAATTTACGTTCCTCCTACGAATATAGTTAACCCTCCATTGAGTTCAGGTCAACCCTCAGGGGCACAACCTATTGTTAATAAATATTCCTGGGGGTATGCTCACCCAGCAAATAAAGTACATGTAGGAAATGTCAATTACCAACCTACCCCTACGGGCATGTCATACATTGGAATTCCATATCCTGGAAATAATTTTACTCCATTGGGGCAACCCAACTGGTCCTACATGCCAGCATTGGGAGGAATACCTATTCATACGGTTTGAGGTGCCGGAGGTCTAACTTATTGGGGTCTTCCCCCCATAGGTCCTAGTGGTCCTGGAGGTCCTAGAGGGCTACCTTATGGAGGTCCTCCCCCTGAGGGGCCTATTGGCCCTCCTCCTAGTGGTCTCGAGGGTTCTGGTGGTCCTGGAGGTCCTAGTGGTCTTGGTGGTCCCAAAGGTCTTGGCGGTCCTCCTCCGAATCCTCCTAATGGCCCTGGTGGTCCTGGAAGCCCTAACCTTGGAGGCCCATCTTTCAGAGGTTCATTGTGTCACCAACCTTTTCAGCAGCCTGTGTATCAGTCCACTTATAGTCCTACTGGTGGTTACATGCCTTATAAGTATTACCAGTATGTTGAACCGAATCATCAGTTACCTTTCCTAGCATCTTTGGACTTGCCCCATTTTTCCAAGTTGATCAATGATCCCATCCAACACAATTCTTCATGCCCTCCTATTCCAGTCAAGTTACCATCGGATATTTTGAAATTCGATGGTAATTAGGGAGATGATCCCAAGAATCATGTTATGAATTTCCATTTATGGTGTTCGTCAAACTCCTTGATGGATGACTTTATTTGATGGATGACTCTATTTTATTGAGACTCTTCCAACGTAGTTTGACTGGTACGACCACGAAGTGGTATATTGAAATTCCACGACATTCGTTTGTGGAATTTAGTGCTTTGGCAACTATTTTTTTCACACACTTTTAGCTACCTATTCGTTATGAAATGGTTATAGACCTTTTTACCTCTCTACGTCAAAATACCTCCACACATATTTCAGATCATATTCATAAGTGGAGAAGGTGGAGAAGACTCATTAAAGCTCCTATCCTGGACCAACTCTTAGCTGATTGGTTTACAAAGTCTTTGTTTCCACCCATTTCCTGAGATGTGGCTATGGGGGGTGCTGTCACTGAAGAGCAGGCCATTAGTCACGCCTAGTATCTATACTTGGTGTATTCCCAGTCTGGAACTTTGTATGACCTTATTCCTCAAGCTCCTCGTCCCAGCACTGACCCGACTAAGCCACCTGTAGAAACTCCTGTTGATGGGGTTATCGGTTCAATCCGTCCTCCGTCAATAGTAAAAGCTACCAAACAACCCAATCCTTCCACTACCACTCCTCCCAATCCTATGGTTTCCACCGAGGTGAATGCTATTGAAAGTACACAATCATCTGGTAGTAAGAAAAAAGGAAAAGGTAAAAACAAGAAACTTAGAAACCAATAGGCAAATCCCAAACCTACGGCCCCAGAGAATGACAATGAAGTAAAAAGGAAAGATAAATATCCTTTCCTATTGTGTGGTGTCTACCATTTCATGAAGGAGTGTCCCCGTTGTGATGAAATTAATAAATTTTTAAAAAGTAACCCCGCACCGATAGTCCTTACTGATCCTTTTCCTTCTCAACAAAAACTAATAGACCACATGTCTAACCAGGAAAATTCTAGTTCTATAGAGAAAATTCAAATTATGTCGTCAGAAACTATTAATATAACAACTCGAAGTCACTCATATGACAAACCTGAGGAGAACAAAATTGAGAAACCTTCTCCAGATAAAGCTCCTTTTACTGGTTCTCCCGCATCCTCGTCTATTGGCCCCCTAACAATCGAGAAGCCTAATATCGACATGATTTTGTGTCTTCCTAAGAGTAATCTTAGAAAGGCTGTTTTCAATCCTAATGCTCAAGATGCACAGTTCTATAATGTTGTAGAAGACCTAGCTCAGGCACCATGTGCAATGTCTACCTTAGAAGTGCTCCAAATTTGTCTTACACAATGCAAAAAATTATTGATTTCCTTAGAAGCCATGGACCCGGGTGACACAAATCTAATTCATTTTAATCCAGAGAACCTCAAACCTAGATTAACTCACCAACTGGATTTTCAAATCATAATAAGAGTAGTTGGGAAAAAGGTCTTTAGGACTATTCTAGATGAAGGTGCTTCAACCTGTGTTTTGTCTCTGTCTTGTTGGAAAGCCATTGGCTCTCCCGAGCTTATAAAATCACTGACAACCCTAAAAGCCTTTGATGGAAGAGGTTTCCAGCCCCATGGCCTCATGCCAACCCTTTCAGTAGAGCTAGGGAGGAAAACGGTTTCCATTCGGGTGGAAGTAGTGGATACCCCGTTAGGCTACAATCTTCTCTTAGGAAGAAATTGGTTTTACGCTATGTCAGCTGTTGCTTCGACGGTGGTTTGAACCCTCAAATTTCTGCATTTGGGAAGAATTGTAACGATTGATCAACTTGATTTTTGTACACCGAAAGTTACTACCCCTACGGAAAATAACATGCCTTTTCTAGGTCAGTTCCCTCCTCCTTACCAGTCAATTGGGGTAGGGATGTTGAAAGACTCCACCCTTATAGGCATGTTTCCATCAACCCCTTCTGGCATAGAAACAACAACCATTAATATGATATCTTCATTTATATATGATCCTAAGGGTAAGCAAGTTGTTGAGACATCCTCCCTTATCCCGTATGAAGCAATTTATGATGTTATTCAATCCGTTTCTGGTTCCCATACATATGAGCTTCATCTTGTGCCTTCAGACCGTTATCACTTGCCCTACTGGTTAGAACCTTCACTTCCTATTCTAGATTATCTCTCCCAGAATTTTCCCTCCGACGCGTCCATCATAGAGATTATGAATGCAAATGAATCAATATGGGAGGATCACCATCACCAATCCTTGTTCCTCCCCAATACCAGTTCGGGAGATAATGATTTTGTATCTCTTTTGGGTAGTGATATTGTTGATGCCTTGCAAACACCTGTCTTGTTGTAAGATTATGAGTCTGAAGGCAATTTATGCAACATTACCAAAACGGATCCACTCGACATATCAGCCAAGTCTAGAACTGTTGAACATGTTCACATAGGGAAGAACTGTTCAATAGATGAAACTGAAGAGTATAGAGCACTTTTTAAAGAATCTGCAATATTTTTGCCTAGTATTACGAAAAAATACCTGGGATAGAATATCCATCTATTGTAGTCCATGAGATCGAAACCTATCCTACAGCCATATCGGTTAGGCATAAATTGAGACAAGTCCATCCACGAAAGGCTACAGCTCAAAGCTAAAGTCGAAAAACTTCTGAAGGTAGGGTTCATCTATCCTATACCCCTAATGGAATGGGTATCGAATTTTGTTCCTGTGAATAAAAAGTAGGGAACTATTTGAGTCTGCATTGATTTCTGAGATCTGAATAAAGCTTGTCCTAAGGACAACTTTTCGACTCCACACATCAATCAGATTATCGATAACTGTGCTGGGAGTTTCATCTTTTCATTTATGGATGGCTTTTATGGCTACAATCAGATTGATATATTGCTCGCCGATCAGCATAAGATGACATTTATATGCCCATGGGAAACCTTCACCTACAGGAATTTACCCTTTGGTCTTAAGAATGCTGGGGCCACATTCCAGCGTGCCATGTCCTATGCATTTCATGGAGCCCTACCTTGATGATCTCCATGTGCATTCACAGCAACAGGAAGACTATCCTAAACATCTTAGAGATATTTTCTTGAGATGTCGTCATTATAGAATATGGTTGAACCCACACAAATGTGTTTTTTTCATTGAGACGGGACGTCTCTTAGGATTCATGGTTTTTAAAGATGGTATTCGGATTGATCCATTAAATATTGCTGCAATACTCGCTCTACCTGCCCCTACCAACTTGCTTGAACTCCAAAGTTTGCAAGGGAAGGAAAAATTTCTTCGTCATTTTTTTTGTAACTTTGCTGAGAAAACACATGGGTATATGCATCTCCTTAAGAAGGATACCCCCTTCTCCTGGGATTACCAAGCTCAGTGAGCCTTCGATAATCTTTAGCACCCTCTGAACCATTCACCCGTGATACACCCACCATATTACTCAAAGGACGTTCTCTTGTATGTTGTTGTCTCTACTACTATTATCAGAATGGTTTTAGACCAAGAGGACCAGAACGACCTAGAACATGTGATTTATTATGCAAGTAAGAATATTATCGATTCTAAAACTCGATACTCGAGTGTGGAGAAGCTAGCATTGGCTACGGTCATTGTTGTCCAAACGTTTCGTCACTACATCCTACTTTGCACCACTACTATACTTGCAGATGAAAACCCTATGTACTTCATCCTGACTCATCAGTTGTTAGGGGGGAAATACTCCCGATGGATTGTCATCCTACAGGAGTTTGACCTTGAGTTTTCCAAAGCTACTTTGAAGAAATCATTAGTCTTTGCCGTGCTGATGTGTGACCTTCCCTGTGCTGTAATGGATTACGAGCCCAGTGATTCATTCCTGGATGAATTTATATTCCTAATAAGCACAACTGATCTGTAGTATGGATATTTCATAATTTATCTCTAGACACAGCCTTTTCATCCTACTATATCTCGTGATGATTGTCCCCGAATTCGTCACCATGTGAAATACTATCTTATCCTCAACAATACATTGTATATACATGGTATAGATACCATTATCCGACGATGCCTAACCCATGACAAGGCTGAACAGGTTCTAGATGATTTCCATTCCATAGCATGTGGCGGTCATCTTTCTAGTATGGCTACAGCTCAGAAAATCCCCCACGTTGGCTATTTATGGCCTTCTATTTTTAAAGATTGTCACGAGGCCATTAAGAAATTCCCACCCTCTCAACACTTTTATTCGAAAAAGCACACCCACCCTGCTTCATTACACCTCATCATTTCCATTGGCCCTTTCGCCAAATGGGGGATAGATTTCATGCATTGTAAACCTACCTCAGCCGAGGGGCATGGTTACATCATTGTAGCTGTGGATTATTTTGCTATGTGGGATGAGGATATGCCTATGTAGAGGATGGTAAGACTACTTCCCTCTTCCTTTTTAACCATGTAATAGCTATATTTGGAGTTCCTTAGTCTATTGTCACTGATCACGGATCACATTCTCAGAATTAGATGATGGCAGAATTAAGTGCTAAGCTGGGTTTTTGCCATGAAAACTCAACTCCCTATTATTCACAAGCTAATGGTCAAGTTGAGGACATTAACAAATTTTTAAAAACTATGCTACGTTAGATGGTTGGAGATCACAAATCCAACTGGCACCAGACTCTCTTCTCCACTCTATGGGCTTATAGAACTTCAGTGAAACAACAATTTGTTTTATACCCTTTCAGTTAGTATACGAACTAGAAGCTATCCTACCTATTCAATGTTAGATACAATCATTGAAACTTTCCATCGAACTTCTCCCTAATACTTCTACTGAGGAAGAAAGGTTTTTATATTTGAACAACCTTGAAAAAACTAGACGAGATGCTGCCTTAGTTAATGAGGCACGCAAGAAACGTGTCAAGGTGCAGTACGATAAATCTGTCGAACCTCATATGTTTAACGAAGGTGACCTAGTCTTGACTTATGATTAGAGACATGATAAGCTAGGAAAAGGAGAGTTCAAATCAATGTGGTATGGTCCTTTTATTGTTTCCAAGGTCTTACAGAAAGGGGCCTATGAGCTCGTAGATTATGATGGAGTACCCTTTGGGCAACCTCGCAATGGGTTGTACCTGAAGAGTTACTATGCCTAGATCATTCAAGTATGGTACCTTGTATATATGTACATAGTTTGACTTTTCAGTGTGTTTTGGTATTTTCAATATGGTTTTGAGTTTAATATCTAGACTGTTTATTCCATGTTTTGGTTATGCAGATCAGATGGCTTTTTATGGCTTCGCTGATGTGCTTGCCGCCATACCCTGAACCCTGCTTCAACTGCTTGGGTTATGTATTCCCCTGCACATGATCTAGTTAGTTCAGGAGCTCTTTGTATTGGTCCTTCTACCAACAATATTGCCAAGTATGAAGCAGTCATAGGTCTTTTGACTGAGGCTACATCTTGAGACATTTGTGACTTGGTAGTTTTCATGGACTCAGAGTTAGTGGTTTGTCATTTGAACTAGGTCTATACCATCAGAAAGCCTATACTTCTCCATCTCTATCGGAGGGTATGTTTATTGGAAAGGTCGTTTCAGGTTATCACTTATAGGAATATCCCTAGGGCAGACAATACAATTCCTGATTCATTGGAAAATTATATCGTAGATTGGCATATTGCGCATTCATAACATGAAAATCAAACANAGTGTTTATATAAAAATAGGTCACGAGACCTCCTCTGAAGCACAAAATCATACAAAATCCTGAAGCTATATCAACTTTCAGTAATACATCATGTAGAAATATCTAGTGATGCTCATGGTAGCATATCATAGCCTGCATTACTCTACATAGCAAATGGTTCAAACGTCTTGGCACTCCTGCTGTGTGCCTCTGATATCGCATCGGGAGATCATCGATGGATGCATCAGGTATATCCAAAGTCAACCTCTCTAGGTTCTCCTCCAGCTCTCCCATTGGGTCATCGCCTTGTTGAACAAAGTGAGCTCCTACTCATCTGTCCAGTGGGGAAGATCCCCTAGGTCATGCCAATCCAACATCTGCATGAAAATTTTTAGGTCTTGTTACTTTATATAGAAATAAAAAACATTAAAATACAAAAACACAAATGGCCATCTTAGGTTTTTTGTTTCTTACCCATGTCTCCCCACTGTCCATCAGGTGGAAGTGGTAGGTCAGGGTAACCTCTGAAATATGTACCTGCATATGTATAATCCTCGACCATGAGTATCTGGTCATTCAACCAGCAGAAAAATGGAGCCCCGAACTTCACTTTCCCTGTGCCTGCTCCTGTGTGGGCCATGATCCTGACCCATCTCATCATACGAGGGTCTCTGGCCCTCAAATCAGTAAAAACCACCTGGGGCCTCAGATGAGGGACCCACTCAAAGAAGAAACATGCTAAGATGGAACCATAGAAAAACTATTTTATCTCTCCCTGGTGACACTTACTCAGCTGGTCCTTGAAGACCGATAATAATGCCTCTGCCCAGTTAAATACAGTAGGTTCCATAGCCTCTACTGCATATAACATGTGTTCTCTAGAATCTTGGTGTGGCCCTTGGCTCCCAGCCAACTTTTTCATGGTAAAAAGAAGAGTACGAAGAGGATCATCCCTCATTTCCTTTATGGGAATTTTATTCCCCGAAGTTCTAGTACTAGGAAGACAGTAATGGTCGATCAAGTCCTAAGTAGTCACATCCCCTACATGGGAACCAGTCAGTGAAATTGGGGTACCCCGTCTCGATAATTCGGTCAAGAAGTAGATGTCCTCTACTTCAAAATTCAATATATGGGCTCCTACCTCGAAGTGTTGCTGCTCTGGGTTCCACATATGGAGGATATACTCCAACATCACTCATGAGATACCATCCTGGGTGTACAAAAGAATTTAAGGATGCCATGATTCCTCAATGCGGCTATACACCCTGCATTTCTCTCGGCAAAGGAATCATCTTCATCATGTTTCCATTCTTTCCATATGACCATTTTTTACCGTTGAAAACCTAGAAAAAACCATTAATGGATAAGTTAAAAGCATAACCAATCATTGAAATCAATTGAAAATACATGCTTTTGCTCATTCATGTGTTTTTCCACACTCACGGTCGGCACCACTTGAGTTCTATTTTCACAGAGTGGTGGGACCGTCTGAGTGCAGCAGAGGATGCGTGGTTCTCATGACGCACCGCCTATCCCATAAGGGGAAGGAGCAGTGCCCGCATTTGAATATTAGGGCTTGCCTAAAAAGGCCTAAAACCTGCATAAAATAAAAAATGGATGCTTCAAAATGAAAGACTAGGGTTTTGTCATTTACTTGGCTCTGATGGTGCTCAAATCGGATGGTCGGATCTCCTGGAATCAGTGGATGAAGATCTCACTCAAATTTGCTCCAAAATGCTTTCACCAAAGGGTAAATGGTTAAATGGTTTGATTTTTACTATTTACAATCACTTTTATATCCATTTTTAGGGTTTTCTAAGGTTATTTTGATATTTTGAAATCATTATTATTACAAAATCCATTTATATAGTCCATTAAAAGTCATTTTTTGATATATTAAGATCATTTTTGAGTCTTGCAGGGATAGAAGTGGAAACAGTAAAGTATATGGAGAGTTTTTTTTGACTTTTTCATACTTCCATAAAACGGAAAAAGTCCCCAAGTGTTTGTTTCAACACTTTGGTCATGCTCTCAAAACTCAGTATCAAAGTTCCAAGTCCTTCTTCGATTCTTTTTAGGCTCGTAAAATGTCTCATCGTAAAAAGAGACCTAATGGAGTCTCCTTTAAGCTCTTTTCAGATTCCATAAAAGTACTTGTCTTCTTCATACTCATAAAAGTATTTGAAGAGTCATCTCTTTGATGGTATATTATCTCTTTTTCGGTTTGGATAGACTATTGAAAAAGGAACACTCCAGCCAACAATGACTAGAAGAGTTCTCTCGGGTATTATTTTATACTTTTTCGGGCCCTAGAGACTAAATCATATGAAAAAGGATCCTCTAGAGTATTCTTTCATCTTTTTTCAGACTCTCTAAACATGAACGATACCGAGTTTGCTTTCATTGGACTCGTTAAACTATACACTGAGAGACCCTTTTTTGGGAACAAACCCCTCCTTTATCAGGTTTGTGAAATAAATGGGAATGGAATTATCTTCGGATGAGATAAAATGAGTGTTTGTTACCCTCTTTGGACTCGTAAAAATTAAAATAGGAACTCATCAATCATGATGGGGAAATTAAGGGAAGGGAATTATTTTGCAAATCAAATGGCAGTTGTTTGTCACCTTGGAACATGGAACTTGTATGCATATCATTCAATCAATTGGGTATTCAGCTGACTTACAAGGCGATCCACTTTCATGAGTCATGTCACTCCTTTGAGTCTTTCAAAATAATGCATCATCCACAGTCGTATTGTGTGTCCGTCTGGTCTAGTCATGCTGCCTGATGTTCGAAGGGAAGAAACAATTTTACCCTTGCAGTTGAAACAACCTTTGTGTCAGTACTTTGAGTCAGTCCTATGGTTACATTATCTACAACATTCCAAAACTTTGTTCCAAGTTTTGTGTCGTCAATGTGGGATTCATCATGGCCCTTCTTCGACGAGACTATTCCTATTGACATCAGTTCATCATCTAGGAAATAGTATTAGAAAAAAATTTAGTACCTTGACATCTATATGCCTCAATGATAGATTCTCTCGCTCTCGACATAGGTTCACATCATTGAAATTTGATTGAAATATTCCACTGGGTGTTTGACATCAAGACATATATTCACGCTCAGTATCTTGTACTAGGGTACCTTGCGAATCATTGACATCAATGGTTATCTCCCTCACACTTATTAACGGTTCACATAATTGGCCGATAATCAAGTGGTTTCTACCATGTTTGACGTCAGAACATTGTAATCACATGGTTGGAATTGTACTTTGTGGAAGATGAGATGAAGACCCTGGGTGTTTGTTAAACGCTCATAGCTTTCTCCCCGGGTTGCGATGGAGTATATTGTATGAAGTACCAGCATGGATCCACATTTGTATGGTTGTGGCTATGCTCAAATTTGCGTTTGTATGACATAGATCTACGTTGTATATCTGGTAGTTATGTCCAAGTTTGAGTCCTCTATCACATGGATCTATGCTATATTCTAGTAGCCATGGCTATTCATTCTTCTCATGGATCTGCCTTGTATTGGCCTACAGCCATGATGAGGTTACATTTATTCATAAGTCAAAGTATTGATGTATTGTATATTCCTACTCGATGATACTCTCTGATCAAGCTGGCTCTTACCTCAAAGTGATAACTTCCTCTATCAAAGCTATCGCCTATCGTATCCCTCTAGCCTCATGCTTTGGGGGGGGATTCTATTACACTCAAAATTTGTCACGAGCATGTGATAATATCCCTAACACAAATATTTTCCCTCAAATCCCAAAACTTGAAGTGAAACATTCTCTAGGTGTTGGTTTTAACATATAAGATTTCGGCACTGCTCTTACCCTCAAGCAGATAAGTGGTACCTTATGCAGCACCAACCAATTCATGTGGGAACCAGGCGGTGCCACAGCCTTTAACCTTTGTTGTTGGCTCGGTTCTCATCCTTCACCACTCTGTCATAAACGGTTATAAGTAGTGACCTTTGTAAAAGTTGAAAAAAAGAGGTTTCACGAAGCTTCTAGAACAAGAGCCTCGTGTCTAACCTTATCCCTACTCACCCGGGTCAGTTGAGCTTGAAATCCCTCCTTTGAGGATCTCATGGCCACCTCACCCACCAATTTCTCAACCATCCCTATCCATTTGAGCCCTATAAATACAAGTTCATACTCCATGGTTGGGAGGGAGAAGAAATAAGTAAAGTTATGTTGTTGAATTAACATCTTGACCTAATCCATTAGAGAGCATAGAGGAGAAAGTTGGAGCTTTTGGGGATGAGGTGCTAGTCTTGTGAAGGAGTGCATCGACACTAAGGAAAAATGGTTTTAAGTTCTTTCATTTATATTTTAATGCAAAGTTGATTTCCTTCCCATATATTTGTTGTGTTGATCTCAGATATATATTATTGGATTCCTTAGTCACTAATATGGATTTATAGATAGTTCTCTGGTATCTTTGATGTCGTTGCATGTTTTACATGTTTTTGAAGGTCTATAGGTCTTTCATCAAAGGTTGTATTCCAGGCATCTATAACATTCAGGAAAAGTCTTCAACCTAGTTGTTCACTCATTTGTTCTGGATCTGAACCATTCAGACCAGAGGAACAAATTTTGTTCGTAGAAGGTGCTATATTCCTGATAACACAAATTACACAAGAGTTTTATCACATTCATTATTAGTCACATTCATTACACAAAGGTATTCGTCAAGCAAAGGGTCGATCTAGAGCACTAGGGTTTTGCTCATAGTCTTTTTCCATGCAATACTTGGATATAAGAACTCTGTGTTCAAGTCCAAGTCAATCAAATACAAACTTGTGGACTCAATTTCGTCACTTTCATTTTAGAAATATGTAGAACAATAACAATCAGTGACACTACACAACTAATTAAGAACTCAAAAATGGTCCTTTAAAGTATTCAAGTCATTTGTAATTATTTTTGGGCTATACTGTTAAAGTTTAGGGTTAGTTCATATTTGGCATAGGTATATAAATATACTTCAATACATAAAAATAAATTTATAAAACAAGATTAAAAATAGTACTTCTCCAATCAATTTAAACTATAATAAAATCACACATAATTTTCATCTCTTCCAAAGTTGGTCCTTGAGGTGATTGATCAAATGCCATGCACATTAACAAAATGATAAAATAATGTGCAGGAGATACAACAATAAAGAATCATAACCATTATTTTGAATCAACCTTATACTCAGATAATTTTAGGTTTGATGTGTATCCCATATATTTGTTAGATGAAATACATCATGCCAAACACCAATTTCATTTATGTAGACCACACAGGTGCATCACTTAGGTGTGCCAACTTTGTGCATGCTTTAAATGTTTGTTAAATTGCTATGTGGGTAAGGTGATTCTGTATTCCACTTAGTTGGGTCAATTTCTTAGGTGTGTTAGGTATGTTGCATTTTTGTGAATACAATTTAACATTATATATGCAATTGGATCGTGGTAAAACAAAATTTAAATGTACATTGTTGTCATTATGTAATATTGTAATTGTGCATTTTTCTCAAATTTATAACTGATATCTCCATGCAATCGTAAAATATATCAAAAATTGGGAACATTACACATAGGAAACATTCTTGGCCACACATGTATGATCACACTTAAAAGACTGAACCATGAATATCTCAAGAGCCTTGATATGAAATATTTTTTATATCATGAAGGTTATAATACAAAAATAGAAGGCCCTTATATGGCATGTCAATGTACATGTATAAAAAACATCATTGCTGTAAATGAAAACAAAAGTACATGTTTGTCCTAGACCGCACCCCTAAACTCTAACTTCCTCTTGTACATAAAAGTACATATTTTTCCTAGACTACCACATCAAAACTCTAACTTTCTATTTTTTTTTCTCGAATCTGATGCTTGTTGTCTCTATCCATGACCATTGTGCATCTATGGCGAATGCAAGTCAATGATAATATTTATTTATCAGGTAACTGAACTAATATTGTCCAACAATAACAAAGTTTGAAAATTTAAAATACGACTCAATTGCACATAAAACAAACACTCACTGCATTCATCCAGGATATATATGCCTCTGGTGTCCTCCTCCTTGCAGAGTCTCTCTGAATTGCTTCTCTACAAATAAAAAAAACTATGTCAATTATCTGAACAATTATCAACATGTACATGAATGAGAAAGTATTAACCAATTATGTAAATAATGAACATCTTACCGAAAAAAAATGTTCTAGGTAATGAGACTAGGTTTCTTTAGTAGAAAGAGGAGCCATGGGTTGAAAATCAACCTCGGTCGCGTGCACTAATGGACCATGGTGTGACTACATTCATCAAATGCTAAAATAGATAGACATCGTGCATGTCCATAGAAAATACAAATGAACTGTACAATTACAAATATTCAAGTAGATACCTCTATGTGACTTATCCCCATGATAGATGTAACATTGAATGCATCATCAACTATTGATGTATTTGTAACTTTGGAATGTATTCATCTATGTATCTTATGTATTGTAACCCAATGTTTATTTTGGGATGTATCTATAATATAATTGAGTCATATTGTCATGCCCCGATGTTCCGATCGAGAGGATAAATAATGTAAACAAGTCATGTCAAGTCATAGTGGGTAATACTCTGATTGTCTAAAAGTTAAAGTCCCCACAGTTCCGGGGCAATAGGGTTATTAGACTCTCCTAGTAGAGGTCGGCTCTGGTATGGTTTTAGTCATGTCAGGATTAGTATAAATAGAGAACTGGAGTCTCTATTTATCATACAACTCATCCACACTCAATTGTAGCGCATAGTTGAGGAAGGAGAAGATATTGGGGCTAGACAAGAAGAAGATTACTGATGTTGGGAGATCACTTACTGTTTTGGGATTTTACTATTTTGGTGCTGATTCTATCTCTGAGGAAGTTGCAGGGTTTTCTCCTTTATGGTTTCCCCAAGGAAACAATGTGTTCATTGTCTCTCGTGTTTTGATTGTTGTGCTTGTTATTCTCTCAGTAAAGATCCTAACATAATGGTAGCTTAATGTTGAAAAACTAACATGGTATCAGAGCTAACCTGAGAAGAAGACACTGTGCAGCTGTGGGAACTAGGGATTCCTATTTTGTGGATCTTCCTCCACATATTTTCAGCAAAAGTAAGGTGGAATAACTCTCCTCCTTAGGGCGCATCTTTCTGTCGAAGCAGAATCCAATTCTGAGGTTTTTCAGTTTTGGACCTGTCACTACTGTCGAAAATTAGGGATTTTCATAGAAGAGAAATTTTTCAATGAGCCCAGGCATGGATTGATATCCTCCCCAAAATCAAAGTTAGGGACAAATTTCAAGGCATTTGGGTGAATAGAACTCCAGAAAAGCAAAACCCTAATTTGCTCCTGAACCAGCTCTGCAGGATTTCATGTCAAGTTTCAGATCCGACATCTTGAACCTGGTAAGATCTAAGATCTCTTGTATTTCCATTTGAGATTCTCATTTTAAAGATGTCTCATCATACCAAGCTTGATTATAAGCTTGAGGGAGCTGATAACGTTCGAGCCTGGAAGTATAGGATCTCCCTGATCCTGGAAGAGAATGAATTAGACTCCTACATTCATGAGGAGGTTCCAGTTCCAAAGGGAGATGAGGCAAAGGAATTACATAAGAAGAATATGGTTACGAAAAAGAGGATCATTGCTGATTCTATTAAGGATCACCTTATCCCACAGGTGTCCTCTCTCAAGGCACCTAAAGCTATGTTTGATGCCCTAACCAAATTGTTTGAAGGGAAGAACATAAACCAGAAAATGACTTTGAGGAATCAACTAAAGAATGTGAAGATTCAGAATGCAGAGAATATTTAGTCCTATTTCACAAGGGTTTCTCAGATCAAGGAACAATTAGAAGCTATTGATGAAGAAGTGGAAAATGCAGATATTGTGATGACTACTTTGAATGGCCTTCCTAGGTCATGGGATTCTTTCATCCAAGGATTCTGTGCTAGAAAGAAGCTAGTCAAGTTCAGCAAATAATGGGAAGAATGCTCTCAAGAAGAAGCTCAGATAGTAGCTCGAGAAGAGAAAATGGGAAATGAAGATCAATCTCTCACAGTTCACTCCAAGAGAGGCAGAAGAAAAACTCATCATTTCAAAGGTAAGAATCCTCATCATAGAGATAATAATAGAAAGGACCCATCTAGATTAAGATGTTACACATGTGATGAAATAGGACACTTTTCAAAAGACTGTCCTAAGAACAAGGTCCACTCTCATAAGAAGAAGGGGAACAAAAGAATACATCATGCTCATGCTACAGAGGATGATGAACCATTCAAGAAGAGATCTAGATATGAAAGTGAAGATTCTTCAAGCGAAGATGAATATGTTTTGATCTCCGCTCTCATAGGTAACATTACTCATGGTAGTGATGATTGGATTATAGACAATGGGGATTCCAAACATATGACTGGATTCAAGGAATCCTTTGTGAGATTGTCAGAACATGAATCATTTCACAAGGTGAATCTAGGAGATGACTACCAATATCCAATAAAAGGTAGTGGGAAATATTCATATAAACTAGACTCTGGTAAGTCTCTAACAATGAAAGAAGTATTGTTTGTGCCAGGACTCAAGAAGAACCTTCTCTCCATATCAGCATTGGATGCAAAAGGAATGAGGGTTGCATTCATAGATGGTCAAGTCATCATGTGGCCAAGAGGAAAGACTATCGATGATGCAGTGGTGATTGGAGAACAAGAAGGAGGATTGTACAAATTGAAGGGCCATCTAGAACAAGCCTTGATCCATGACATAGTAGAGCCAAATGAGCTTTGGCATAGAAGGATTGCACATGTGCATTATAGAGCACTACCTATTGCAAGCAAATCTATTGAAGGTCTTCTAGAATTCCAAGCAAAACATGATGGGGTCTGCAAAGGATGTGCGAGAGGAAAGAATACAAAGAAGACATTTCCTAGCAGCGAAATCAAAGCCAAAGGCATACTAGAAATCATCCACTTCGATGTATGCAGTCCGATGTCATCAAACTCACTAAGCGGGTATGCATACTATGTTTCTTTTATTGATGATTTTTCTAGGAAGATATTGTCTAAAAAATGAAGAACAAAGACAAAGTATTCAACAAATTCAAGGAATTCAAATCCTTGATCAGGAACCACACTGAAAAGAAGATCAATACTTTTCAATCAAATAATGGCGGAGAATTCACTTCGAATGAATTCAAAGAGCTATGCAAAGAATTAGGGATTAAGAGGGAGTTGTCCACTCCTTATAATCCACAACAGAAATGGATTGCTGAATGGAAGAATAGAACTATCATGGAAGCTGCATGAGCCATGCTTCATGATCAATATCTTCCTATGCATATTTGGGTGGAAGCTACCATAATAGTGGTGTATGTACAGAACCATACTCCACATAGAGTACTCGAGAACAAGACTCCTGAAGAAGTCCTCTCTGGAAAGAAACCAGAAGTCATCCATCTTAGAATATTCGAATGCCCTGTGTACATACACATTCCAAAAGAGAAGAGAACAAAATTAGATCCTTGAGGAAAGAAGGGTATATTTGTGGGATACTATGAAAGCTCGAAGGCTTACAGAATATATTTCCCAGGATACAAGAAGATTGACATCAGCAGGGATGTGACATTTGATGAAGACACAGCTTACAACAAATCCAGAAAGAGACATGTTGAAGAACCTGAAGAAGCAAAAGCACCCAGAATTCATGATACAACCATGAACGAAGAAGATCAAGAAGAAGATTGAGATTTCAAAGAACCAAAAAGGCCTATAGATCCAGCTCTGGAGAAGAATCCTCATAAGAGGAAACTTGCTTGGGTACATGAACTTATCCAAGGTGCAGAAAGAGGTATGTAGCCTTACTATGTGATTTTATTGATAAAGAACCTTCCAGTTATGAAGAAGAGGCAGAATGGAAAGAATGGAAGGATGCTATGATTTAAGAATACCAATTGATCATGAAGAATGATGTTTGGGATGTTGTTTCAAGACCAAATGGGAAGTCAGTTGTAACTTCCAAATGGATCTACAAGATCAATCATCTTGCAGATGATAGCATTGAGAAATATAAAGCAAGATTTGTAGCTCGGGGTTTCTCTTAGAAAGAAGGAATAGACTATGAAGAAACCTTTGCACCTATAGCCAGATACACTTCCATCAGATCAGTACTTGCTCTGGCTGCAGTAATGAAATAGAAGATACACTAGATGGATGTCAAGACTACTTTCTTGAATGGTGTAGTGGAAGAGGAAGTATAAGTAGAACAACCACTCGGTTTTGAGACACATGACAGGGAGTCTCATGTGTGCAGATTGAAGAAAGCCCTTTATGGTTTGAAACAGGCACCCAGGACCTAGTACAGTAGAATTGATAGCTTTCTATCCAGTTTGGGCTTTACCAAGAGTAAAGCAGATTCCAACCTTTACTACAAGGTTGAGGATGACAACCTAGAAATGCTTCTACTGTATGTAGATGATCTATTTCTGATAAGTACGAATGGGTTGATTGCTAATACAAAGAGAAAGCTTGCTGCTGAGTTTGAAATGAAGGACTTGGGGATGATGCATTACTTTCTAGGTATGGAGGTGTGGCAGAGTATAGATGGAATCTTCCTTGGACAAGGGAAGTATGCAGTAGAGATCCTGAAGAGGTTTAGGATGATGGACTGCAAGGATATGACCACACGTATGGCATCGAACCTGAAGCTATTGAGTGATGCTTCATCAGAGTCGGTTGATGCTATGATGTATCGTTAGATGATTGGATCATTGATGTATCTGATGAACATGAGACTAGACATTTGCTTTGCTATGAAAACCTTGAGCTAGTTCTTGATAGATCCGAGAAATTTTCACTTGATTGCTGCAAAGCATATTTTGAGGTACCTAAGGGGTAAAGTTGATTATGGGCTTAAGTATGATGCAAATCAGAAGATTAACTTGGAGGGTTATGTTAATTCAGATTGGGTAGGCAGTGCCATCGATAGGAAGAGCACTTCAGGGTGTTGCTTCAGTATGGGATCAGGTGTGATCTCTTGGTTTAGCAGAAAGCAATCTTGTGTGGCATTGAGTACAGCTGAAATAGAGTATTTTGTAGCTTGTTCATCTAGTTGTGAGGCAGTATGGCTGTGAAATCTACTGTATGATATATTTCATCTCTAGTTGGATGCTACTTGTATACATTGTGATAACCAGAGTTGCATGAAGTTGTCAGAGAATCCAGTGTTCCATGACAAGTTGAAGCACATTGAGATCAAGTATCACTATATTAGGGATATGGTGCAGAAGGGAGCAGTGAAGCTCCAGTATGTTGCGACAGAGGAACAAATAGCTAATGTGTTGACGAATCCATTGGCTAGGGTGAATTTCAAGTACTTCAGGGAGAAGCGTGGTGTTCTCCAGATCGAGGTTTCCTCCAAGGGAAAGTGATGAGTCCCATAGTAATTTTGACATGGTGAGAGGATTGGTTCCTTCCATGGTCAGATGTAAGGGTTGAGCCATTCTGTCATGGTGAGAGGATTGGTTCCTTCCATGATAGATATGAGTGCTGAGATCAGTTGCCATTATGACAAGGAGGTCAGATGTAAGGGCTGAGCCATTCTGTCATGGTGAGAGGATTGTTTCCTTCCATGTCATATATGAGTACTGGACATTTTGTCGAGTAGGACATATGTAAGGGAAATTTCCATTCTTTGAATGGAGCTGCGTGGTGAGGTACCAGGAACACTTAGTCTAGGACCGAGTAGCCATTCTGATGTGATAGAGGGATGTGTTCCCACTTGATCATATGTAAGGGTTGAAGCATTCTGTCATGGCTAAAGGATTGAGTTCCTTTCATGTCAGATGTGAGTGTTGGCCATTCTGACGAGCAGGTCAGATGTAAGGGCAACTTCCATTCTCTAGGAGAATGGAGGCACCTGGTCAGTTACCAGGTAGCTTAGTCGAGAAGGACTAAGGGCCATTCTGATATGATTCTAGGATTGGTTCCTACAAGATCAGATGTGAGTGCAAGCCCTTCCATCACTGTGAGCAGGGTGTGTTCCTGCCTGGATGGATGTAAGTGCAGAGCCCTTCCATCATTATGAGCAGGATTTGTTCCTGCCTGGATGGATGTAAGTGCAGAGCCTTTTCATCACTGTGAGTAGGATGTGTTCCCGCCTAGATGAATGTAAGTGTAGAAATATTTCATCATTGTGAGCAGGATGTGTTCCGGCCTGGATGAGAGTCTTCCATCATTGTGAGTAGGATGTGTTTCAGCCTGGATGGAAGTGCAAAAATCTTTCATCATTGTGAGTAGGATGTGTTTCAGCATGGATGAGAGTCTTTCATCATTGTGAGCAGGATGTGTTCCATCCTGGATGAAAGTGAGAAAATCTTCCATCATTGTGAGTAGGATGTGTTCTAGCCTAGATGGAAGTACAGAAATATTCCATCATTGTGAGTAGGATGTGTTCCAGCCTGGATGGATGTGAGTACTGTGCCTTTCTGATGAGTAGGTCAGATATAAGTGCTGAAGAAGACCTACATGGAGGATAGGCCTACAACTAGCATGAAAAAGGGCTGGCTCTGTAGAACTTCCTGTGACGAGAAGAATCATGAGATAGCACTAGGGATGATCCAGATCGAGTGATGATTGAGATCCAGTGATGATAGCCAATGATGATCTAGATCAAGAGATGATCGAGGTCCAGTGACGATGATCCAGCAGTGATGATCCAGATAGAGTGATGATCGAGATCCAGTGATGATAGCCAGTGATGATCCAGATCTAGTGATGATGCCTCATGATGATCTAGATTGAGAGATGATCCAGATCCAGTGATGATGTCCCATGATGATCCAGATCGAGAGATTATCCAGATCCGATGACTTGAAGATGAAGATGAATTGAAGACGAAGATGACTTGAAGATTCAGAAGACTTGAGATGCAGATGACAAGATGATCCTGTTGATACAGAGAAGAAGACCAGTGCTGAAAATCATGTTGAAAGAATACCTTCCTAGTTAAGAGGGAGTGTTGATGTATTTGTAACTTTGGAATGTATTCATCTATGTATCTTATGTATTGTAACTCGATGTTTATTCCGAGATGTATCTATAATATAATTGAGTCATATTGTCATTCCCCTATGTTCCGATCGGGAGGATCAATAATGTAAACAAGTCATGTCAAGTCATAGTGGGTAACCCTCCGATTGTCTAAGGGTTAAAGTCTCCGCAGTTCCGGGGCACTAGGGTTATTAGACTCTCCTAGTATAGGTCGGCCCTGGTAGGGTTTTAGTCATGTCAGTATTAGTATAAATAGAGAATTGGAGTCTCTATTTATCATACAACTCATCCACACTCAAGTGTAGCGCATAGTTGAGGAAGGAGAAGATACTAGGGCTAGACAAGAAGAAGATTACTGTTGTTGGGAGATCACTTACTGTTTTGGGATTTTACTGTTTTGGTGTTGATTCTATCTCTGAGGAAGTTGTGGGGTTTTCTCCTTTATGGTTTCCCCGAGGAAAACACTGTGTGCATTGTCTCTTGTGTTTTGATTGCTGTGCTTGTTATTCTCTCAGTAAAGATCCTAACATAATGTTGAAAAACTAACATCAACAAACCTGTTAAGGTATGGCATGGATGACTCTACATCTTGATGTTGTAAACATGCGAAAATAATATTAAGAAAAACTAGTTGTGAAATTCAAAGATAACCAACAACTTCCATTGGAAGTGTGTACATTACCATGGAATCAATAGGTTCATCATCATGGAAACCTGCTCTTTTAAGGAAGAGGGTCATCTACTGTAGACAACATATCTATCTACGTTTGTACTACATGGGGAGATCTAAACCAAATAGGCAGTGCAAGGATTTGCGATGATGTATGCATTCATAAAGTGTTACCATAGTTAGACATGGACATGAATAGATGGAATAATATGTACTAAAAATCTAACATGTTGTAATGTACTTATCTCTTCCTGGGACATATCTCCCCCATGGGAGGTAACGTTGCCAACAATTTCTTGCCCCTCTGCAGATACAAGTAGCACCTGCAAGTTTAAAAATTATAAATATTAGCAATATATAAAGGAGTCTACATTAATATGTTTAAATAATTTGAACAAGATTCAGTCATTAACCATGTACTTACATTCCTGAGGTAATTATAAAATCCACATGGGGGGAATTCGTTGAGATCAATGTCTCCAGCATCCTGTTCAAAATGGGGTTCCTACAACTTCAAAAATTGTAAATATTGGACCATTTAACAAATTAATTGACTAACACATGTATTAACAAAATGAAACATGTTGAAATATTACCTCAGTGTTGGTTTTTTGAGCCTCGGATACAACCACATCGGGTGCACTACCACCCCCCTTAGAGGCATCAATCTCTTGCAAGAGTAAAAATTGCATATATTAAGAATATTTTAATATGTATACAATATGGAAAAATTAAATTGAGCAAAATAGAGTTTTTACAATGTCCTTACCCAACCACCAGTCATTGTAGAGGTACCATGTGTTAATCCACGACCATAAAAATATTTTCCATAGGTTTTGCAGATGTGTGACTCCCACTGGGGCACATGGGATGTCAGTCTATCCCCACAAACAAATGGTCCTCTACCATTGGAAGATGGTGGTCGTACCCCACCAGAGGAAGAGGGATATGCCTGGGAAATGGTTGTGTGCTGGGAAATCATCTTAGCTAGCATACGAAATGCCTCTAGTGTCTGGGTAACCATATCATGTGCAGGAGGGATGTCTAGCATTGGTAGTTGGGAACGGGTTGGAGGTATTTGTCGATTGGCATCTCTATGCATAACATTGGGTTGGTTTTGGGACATACCCCTACCAACGCCCTGGAACCCCAATATGTCAAAATAGTTGACATGTTTTCCCATCAAAAACTTAGTATAAAATTTCTAGAGTAAGTACAACGATACTTCCCAATTGTTGTGTGGGGGAATATGAAAAACCATGTACCATTTTCCCATCCAATGGTATCCATTTAATGGGTTGATAGATGAACCACTCAATCAAAATATGTGGTCTGTTTCTCTCTGGAATGTCATCCATCCTAGGCATTCTAAATAATGTATATATATGCTCCTTTGTTATTTTGAGCTTCTTGATCTCGTTTTAGCTCAAACCATCAACATATTCTCGTCTTTTTGTTTCCATGTAGGATTCTATGCTATACAAAGCATCATTCGATCTACTGATTGTATCCACTATGTTCAATAATGATGCTGACAAGGAGTGGTGGAGCTCAGTCTCCACCCCTCCAGGTAGAACCAATATCTCTCAGATGACCAATAACTCTCAAAATCTCTACATTGTGGCCCATATTAGCCTTTGCAATCATAAATACAAATAAAACATCATTAAAAAAATAAACACATGGTATAATGACATCTCTAAGCAATGAAAAGTGTAAAACTAATGTATGACAAATAACAACATAAACTATTTATAATTTTAATTTTAAATTTGACCTTGAATTTTACAGTAAAGAATAAACATTTAACATTTTTTCATCTTAAATTTATGTCGTAAATTTGTATTAATTCCAATTTCCATATGCATGTGTATATAAAATGTCCTATGTGCATATGTTAATAGGGAATCTCCTCTAGATTATTTTAAGGATTGGATTATAGCGTTTCATCAAAATTTTGAGGTGTTGACTAATGCCCTTGCAGGACCAACTCCAAGATTGTGGGTGAGGCAAGGGCTAGAGCCTAGAAGAGGTGGCCGAAGGTGCTATTGATAAATAAAATCCCAATATAGGCAAGGATTTTGAGAGATATGTAATTATTTGTTGTAGCGTGATTATATTTGGACTCCAAATTCTATTTAGCATCTATGTTTATATGTAATTTGGGCCATGTATGGATTCCACTTGATGTTATTTCAGTTGTATGTACTCTTTCTATATACCTATGAGAGACTTTGCATAATTGTGTATAGTGGCTTTTATGGTTGCAACGTTTCCACTACATTCTATCATGTATGATAGTATGTGATTGGCATGTAATCAAACACATCAACCTCCCTATGTATCTTGATATTCGTAGAGCCTATTGTTGAACTTCATTATCTTGACCTTAACCAAAAAGTATCCTTCAATCAAGAGGAAATATTTGTTAAGCATGGGAAGCTTTTATACCTTATTTTAACACTTGTATTAGGAAGTTTCATCAAAACTACAAGGTGTTTATTAATGTTATTGGCTGACCAACTTCGATATTTCAGATAGAGGCAAGGGATTTACCATGTTTGTTTATGTATTTTAGGGAAGATATGAATTCTACTTGATTTTTTTTTTAGTTGTATGCAACCTAGCAATATTCTTGAAAAACTTTGCATATTTGTTAATTTTGGTTTTGATTCACAAGGATGCTTGTGAATATACATATGCAAATAGTGAAATTGATTTGTTTTTTATGAGTAAATTGGGGTTTTGGTTTACATTGGGGATTAAATTACTTATGCAAACTTGCAATATACTTGACAAACTTTGCATATTTGTGAAGTTTGGTATGCATTCACAAGGATGCTTGTGAATATGCATATGCAAAGTGAAATTGATTTGTTTTTTATGAGTAAATTGGGGTTTTGTTTCCATTGGGCATGTGAATTTTGGTATGGATTCACAAGGATGATTGTGAATATACAGATGCAAATAGTCAAAACGATTTGTTTTTTATGATTAAATTGGGGTTTTGGTTTCCATTGGGCATGTAAATTCCTTTATGTGAATATAAATTAAAAAGATGGTTTCAATTCATATTAGGGCATATAAATTATTGAATATAGGGAAATTAACATGAGAGGATTTGGAGTAAATACCTCACAAAGAAGATATTGATCCCCAAGTTGGAGTTTGTTGGGATTTTCTCACCAAAATGTGTTGACCCTTGCTCATTTTGCTCCGCCCGAACGTGTTCCAACATGTAGTTGTGGAGAAAATGATGGGCTCGACCTGTTTTAAGGATACAAAAAGTTTACATAACACGAGTGCACTATAAGTTTTTGTGCACTATAACGTGTACATGTTGTTTTTAACTATCCTAATTGGAAATCATGTTGGCAGGCTTGTGACTAGGTTTGGCAGGGTCGGGATTACTTGGAATGATTTCTATTTTATGGATCTTGAATGTTTGACTTCACTCTACCTTTGCATCTAAAAAGTACCTCAACTTTGTGCATTCACCTTGGTACATCATAAATTGGTATTTCTTAGGTGTCAAATAGTATTAATAGAATGTCTATGGTAAGTATTATAAACCTTTTGAAATAAGGATCATTAAATTATGAAATTTTAATCAATTTTTACATGTTAAATTTGTAGCAATTATCAAACATCCTTAAAATATGCAAGTTACATTGATTGATTTTATACACTTATCTTTTTCTTTGATGCAATAAATACAACATTTTAGAGATCTCTTATAATAATAACAATTTTAACCGCTTCTCCTTTGACACCTCAATGTGCTGTTAAGATATTTTTTTATTTTTTATCTCCAACTCAATATCAATCTCACAGATAATTCCACGAAACCTCATTTACATTATATTGCAACATAAACATAACATGACACCATAGGCCGCAGTAACTTTGTGCTTCTGCAAAGAACGTCAGCCAATCGTTATCTCTACTTGTTCTTCTTCTTTCTCAAACAACAAGTTCTGGATCATAACAATCAAGTATATATAGAAAAGGGACTCTTTAGAGATACTTACATAAATCCTATTTAAATTGGCTTTAGAGTTTGAACTTTACATTTTATATTTTATATTTTAGTATTTAATCATTAAAATTATCTCTTTTAAAATTTTAAGTATATTTAAATTGTGCACATTAAAAAAGATACATAATAAAAAAAACACTAAAAAAATAGATTATTAAATATAGAATATAACCGAATTAGATAAGCCATTTTAATAAAATTAGAATGTGTAAATATTTGTATAAATATGGCAAAACTATATAAAAGAAATTTTAAGATGTAACTATTTGGTTTTGTGACAGATAGATTAATACCCTGTTGCTTTGTGTATGGGCTCATTCGATCTATGGAATCATTAGACTATAAAGTTTTGTATTTCTTATGTTGACTATTTAAAACTTATTGTGTTGATTTTTTGCTTTTGCTGAGGAAACTATACACTCCAATACTGTTTGTCAGGTATTTGAATACAATTTTTGAGTTTCTAATGAAACAAAAAAACTGAGAAGAATATGTGGTAATTAATGGTAGCCACTCCCGAACGATCAATTTGTACAAACTCCCTGATCATTTTGATGCACTCTTCTTGATTATCTTATTGTTACAGTAAATGGAGTGTTTTGTAATTCACATAGGACGATAACAATTTATAATTTCATAGTTGGGTCCTCCTCCAAGATTTTTTTCTCTCTTGCTCAGAAAGGAGCGACTCTACGTGTTGAATGCTACTACATTTATTATTGAAAATAAAATTTGTTATAATAATTTTAATCTTGAGGTGGGGTGAATAGGCTATCTAGCTAAGATCTCAAGATAAGGACATGCTCGCGGATGATCATCATCCCACCACTGCTAGTTCCAGTCATGATCCCAGCTTAGACTATCGTGATAGAATTTGGTCTGGTTCATGTGTATCAATATGTGAAATATTTTGAAGCTAGAGAATCAGTGAAATTGATTCAATTCTCAATAGTTTAAGAAGACACACAGGAGCTCTCTCCTTTCACCGTCTCTAATGATTGTTTGTTGAGATAGTATCTAAAGTGAATGATAAAGTTGGAGACTTCAAGATGAACACTCCATCGATGGCCGCCATCATAACATGGCATTTGTTGGTTGGAACGAGGGATCATTGTTGAAATCCATCTATATAGTAAAGACACCTTCAAAAAAATGGGTGGCTAGCTGAGGGGAACATTGCCCTAGAAAATTGACCTCACATAAAGAATGCCTTCGACGTAAGTATTTTGCATGAACTGCCATGGATATTTATTAATATCCCTCACTTCGTGAAGGTGGTATTAGTTAATGTTTTATGCATTTATAAAGATACGGCTATAGTATGTAATTTTCAGATTATTTTATTAATGTTTTTTCTTAAATTAAATTGGTTGGTATTGATGATCTCAGCCTCCTAAAATGATGCCCAGAATATGGCGCAACCCTGAGATCATTTGTAATACCCCCTCGTAACTTTTTGATGTTTTATTTTTACTTACAATGGAACAGGCCTAGTTAATTTTTATATTAATGTAATTATGAAATTGAGGGCTGTAAAAACTATACAATTAATTGACAGAACCTTGGGTTTAAATCAATTACCAAATCCTCAACATTCTTTATGAAAACAAGTGGCCAATACTAAGGAGAGCTAGTTACTTTTCTATAAAATTCCTAGGCAAAGAGAAGACGACAAATAAACCCTCGCAAAGTCAAAATGCTGTAATAATTTCCCTCCAACTATTTAGCATTGGGTGGACTTGAAAAATTCATATTTTTCTCACTTAAGAATTGATCCTTAGGTTTTGAAATTTATAGGTAAGCTTAAGGTAAGGTAAACTTTAAATTCTTCCTTTGCTAGGATTTTCCCAAGGTATGAGAGATGCAAAAGTTGGTACCCGTAGTGCAGTTTTAAATAACCGTTAGATGCTAAGCGAAGTAAGTCTATGTTTAACTTTTCAATTCTCTCCCAAATCCTTATTGAAGAGTCACCTGGAGTTAAGTCTTTAGTAAATTAGTAAAACTTGGAAACTCGAGTAGCTGGGGGATTAACTTCTTCAACCAAAGGTATAGTACAAGTGATCAATTTTGCCATGACAAAAACGTGGCAATATCCACGGAAAAGCATGGATATTGCCACGTCTAAGTGTTTTTTTTCCCGTGGAAACAATTTCGTCGCAATAGAGACGACCCCTAATTTGTGTGGCAATATCCACGCCTGGCCGTCGCTATATCCATGCCTGGCCATCGCTGTATCCACGGCTGGCCGTCGCTGTATCCACGGCTGTGAAATTTTTAAAAAAATTGCCGTCGCTGTATCCACGGCTATAACTGTTTTTAAAAAAAAATACAAATGCCATAAGACCAATTCCATGTGGAAGAAGGTCTGAGGCTTCTCATACACCTGAATCTTATATGATCATTAACCATTGAATAAACCCAGTCTTCAAAAACAAAAAGAATAATTGGTGGACCAAAAGTCTAGAAATGAGTCTTACTATATTTCAATCCCAACACTTAGCTTCCTTGCATTTCTTTTGAAGAATGTTGAGGACATTCCGGATCCCCTTGAAGACATAGATTTATAGACTTCCTGCTACAACACCAGTTATCAGAGCTACTATTATGACATAATTAGCATTACACATCCTTGATATGCTAAAAAGGACAGTCGACATTCACAGGAAAGGACATTTATGTTTTAGGGGGCAAGCCAAGATGATAGCAATAAATGTGGTACTGTTTTTGTCATAAAATTATCATATGTAAATTTTTATTAGTTCAAAGCTCATGTTGGAGTTGGCACAAACAACAGAGGTGAGCTCTTCGCTCTTTTCTACCTCCTAAAACGGGCATTTTTCTTGGGAGTGGGATCTCTAAATTTATATGGAGACTACTCTATGGTTATTCAGCATGTATAAGGAAGGGTCAGGATTACAAACTGGTCACTCTCTCCTTTGGCACAGAATATCCAGGATATTCTTCCCCTTTTTGATCAGGTTCGTGCTCATCATATTTTTCGGGAACTAAATGAAGAGGCCGATATTCTATCCAAACAAAGTCTCGAAATTCAAGCTAGAGCTTATGTCCTAGTTCACAATGTAAATGAGTCTGTACAGGTATCCTTAGGGAACCTGTGTGATTTCTAAGTCCATTTTGTTTCGGAATATCTGGTGGATTGTTTTTGGTGGTTTTGGAGGCCTTAATTTCTGGACAATATTTTATAAAGGGACTGATTTTGTAATAGGTAATTTGGAGATAGCTTATTTGCTAGCCCCAGTCCACTGGGCGTGTTTGTCCTTACTGTTTTTTGGAAAGATACCATATGTAGTCTTTGGCAGCTATAGGCCATGTTTTGTTGGGCATGAAGAGGACCACCTCTTAACTTATGCAAATGCAAGGACTGTAAGGAATGTGCTCATATTTCTACTTGAAATAAAAGTGTGTTTTTCTTGGGGAAAAAGGGAAAGGTCATTTATGTAAGAAAAGTGGGCTGACATAATTGCAAAAGCACACCACAGAAGAATGTATTTGGACATGACCAAACATAAAAGTTAATAATCTGTATTGTGAACTACTAATGGAAGCCTACATGAGAATACTAGACCGCTTATCATGCTTGTGGGAACAGTTATTACACTCAAAACTATTAAAATATATATTTTACCTTGCAAGGAGACTACTTATGTCTAGAAAACCAAGAACTAAGAATAAGGCACATATAAATTATGTATCTCATTTATAAAATTTATAACAAAGGGATACATAAGACAAAGTATCTGAGAATACACTACTTTTAAGCTTGTAATATCTATCCCAAAATTTAGTTTCAAATAGCAGCTGGAAACTCATCAACACTACAGAGATAAAGGAGTCAATACCTCCACATTTGCCCCCTGATGATAGTCCATCGTCAAAGTCTCAGCTGTACACTTACCCTCATCATAACAACTTCTAACACCTGAGCATAAATTCTCTTCATAAATATAAAAATATAATAATACAAGTGGACTAAGGATATTTAAAGCCTCTAACATAAATACAGATGTTAGTTGCTGTAGGAGCCAAAACTATGGGAATCAAAGAAGTAATGATCAGGTCTAGCATCCCTAATATAATCAGTAACTCACAAACATAGTTGACAACAGCAGATCGTGCTCCTGGATGATCCCATAATACATTAAAGTATAAAGAAACAATTACCCGGTGCATTTTCTATTATTTCTCTGTACAAAAGAAGGGAAATACAGAACAAACACAAAATGATCGAAGAGACTATAGACCAGTCAAACGGAACCAATCAATGCATACCTATAGGGTTGACATTTCCCCAATATGTCTCCGTCTGTGGATGCTGAAGAGGATCCCCATATACCTCACTTGTACTGGTAAGCAAGAAGCGGGCTCCAATTCATTTTGCCAGACCCAACATGTTCAATGTCCCCATCACATTTGTCTTGTACAAATAAATATTAAGGGATCTGGAATTCTTTGTCCCGGCGGTGATTCAGGCTTGATTGCTTGTGCTAAATAAAGTCCTAGCCCTTTAATCCCAATTACCTAGAATAATATAATCAAGTGGCTAAATAAAGTCCCAGCCCTGGAAACTTTGGAAGTTCTTCTCATGGCTTTTCATTCTTCAAATGCATTTGAAAAAATCAAAATGGCAGAGAATATTTTTAATTTCAAGTGCTGGTCTTTGCTAATTTCAAGACTGATGTTGATTCTTCGGCACATGATTCTCCACTCTACAACCTTCCCATCCTGGTTGATGTTCAATATAAGAAATAAGTTAATACAGATTACACAAGGAGGAACTTTTCAGCTTCCCACAGAAACAGGCTATTTAGAATCATGGGTATATCATGTGGTACAAAGTGTTATAAATGTGAATGAGGGAGTCACAGAAGAGCATGGAATGGCTGATCTCTTTCAGCAAGTGATTGACGTTAGTGGGGTTCATAACCGGGGTATTGTAGAACACAAAGTTCTTCAAGATCTGGGTTTAAATTGGTCTGATCTCTATTCTGTTGTTTGTCGCATTTTGAAAGTGTGGCAGAATAGGGAAGCTTCCCAAGTGCATGAGCTTATACTTGAAAGATATTGTTTTGTACTTGGCTGGATCACTCTATCAGATATTGATGTTAAGGAAGCTGGTGCTTTGCCATGGAGTCCTGAATTGGGCAGAGACAAGTTGCTTGAAATTGAATACTTCATAAGTTTTAGCAGAATTCTGCGCCATAATGTTCATTTTGGCCATACATGGGAGCTATCACAGCTGGAAAATATCATTCTAGATATACTCTCTCAGCTTCAAACATTATACAAAGAGCATAGTGTGAAGGAAAGGGGTTGGTTATTCTTAAGGCATAGTGCATGGCTTTCTTTAATTTTATCATTGCTCCAGGCAGGTCTTTAATTTTAATTTTCCACAGCATCCACCAAAAAAAGAAGAATAAATGGAAGAATAAAACGCTTGACAAGATGGAATGTTATGTGCTTCTATTGTGGAAATATGGAAGATTTAGTCATTAGAGATTAGTAATTTGGACCTACAGTCATTATACAATGTAATATTTGATGGTTGGTATAATGGGTTGACGTAATTAAAACCAGCGAGTTCATAAAAATGAGATCAGCAACACAAGCATGGAGATGAGAAAGATTACACAAAGCTGTAAGTTTATCAAATGAACCATATGGAGACCTGCAGTAGATTATGAAAAAAATAGCAAAAATTTGAATATGTGACAAACATATGAGAGCAATGTCTAAGAAATGCCTCTTTACAATGCAGACTAAGTGATCCACTTTATTTGCAGTTGGAATGTTTCCAATCGATAAAAATTGATAGTTTCACCCAAGATACATATTCACAGGCATCTTTATACTCTAAGAAATAAAGCATGAAAATCAAACAAGACAACGATTATAGAAAAAATACCTCTTTCTCATCATCCTTATAAGCATTGCCCCATACAGAATATCTGCTCAGACAAAAGAAAAAAAGTTTATGAGTAGTGCCATCCAATACCAAATCCTTAGATAGAAAAGGAAAGTAAAGAAGGAATTTGAAGGCATAGAAACTATTCTAAGACGCCAAACATGCCCTGTTCGATTGTTTATTATTTACACTTACACACTCACTTATCATGTTAATTTAATATTGCATCATAGAATCAAGCAATAGTTGTTTGCAGTATAGGCTGAGGACAATTAGGAAATAAATAAAAGGGATGGTTTAGGAAGTCATTTTTATATTTGGCCCAATATATTTCATAAAAAATGCCTACATAAAAAAAATAAACGACAAGGGGGGCAGCTCAGCTGCCACGATGTAACTCATACACAAGCTAGTCATTTCTAAGCATGGCTGTAATTATAAGGTTTGATGGATTATAATTTCATATGCAGTGGGAAATTTGAGTTAATGGTGATCAATATTTTCACTCACATTTATAAAGAGGTAGTTGTTATACTTACTGGAATGCAATTTCATTAACATTAGTGTACAGTGATGCTTAGTTCAAAGTGCATTGAAAACCTCAGCTCATACATAGATCTTGATTGGGATTCTCATCAATAATAAATGAAACAAACAACATTTCAAACTGACAAAATGCCATTCATACATTTCACTCAATTATTGAACAATGTTTCACTGCTAAATCATTGACATTGCAATGTCAGCAATCTCAATCTTTAGTATTAAGTACTTCAGTACAGATGGCAACCCCACCAATCAAAATATTGAAATTATAAATCTACGCTCTCTTCAAGCAATAAGTGGTGGGGGAACTAAATACTTCCCAATGAAGAACCAATTGAAAAGTCTTGCCACAAATCCTGAGATATTCTAGAAGAGGATGAAATGCGACTTATACTGCCACAACACACGGATCTGTTTTTCCAATTGTGATTATTTTACAACTATACAAATCAAGAATATAAAAAAAATAGAAAAGCTTTGAATTTTGAATTTCACTTAAATTTGCAAAAACAATCCTAGTCAGCATGTAACTGACCCAAAGACCAATTATATTGTGTATTTACATGTATGAGTTAACCAACTAAGCTTCAGTGTGTACTGTATCTTCCAAGTCCTGGAGTGATGTCTAGAGACTTTGATGATCATCTCTACCAAGTTCATTAAATGCTGATTGAAGCTTTGGAATAACCTTGGCTAACATCAGCCTGAAACCAACCGAACTGTTGTTCTATGGAATTGAGCAAGAACTTGATGGCACTTCTGAAAGAGATCCAACTTCAGCACCCTTCATATATGCATCGCATGCGGTAAGAATGAAATGCCTGCATCTTCGGAAGTGGTCTTTAACAAATCCTTCAAAATGCTGCATCCAACAAAATAAATAAGATTGACCTTATTGAATGACTCAAAACTTGTGATGAATTAAACCAAGATGCAAATTCTTCCTCGGCAGAAAGATCTGTTATACCTGTGGAGGTCCATGTAGAAGATACAACATCAGTTTGCATGTAAGTAGAAAAGAATTTTCATTATATGCAAGAGAATTCTTCTCTCCTTCAGCAGTACCAATTTGCTTATCATATCTTGCTTCATTGAAGTACGGTCTGGTGTTTAGTACAAGACCCTGAAGAGAAATGAGGACTTGTAGAATGCTTGAAATTTTGGGGTCCCATATTTCATTTCCTTTGCCAGTCCATGTGTTTAGAAGACTCAGGCAGACTTTTCCAGTTTCATATAAATTAGGATTCAATTTAAGCCCGTGAGAATGATAGTATACTGCCTGTAAAGTTTTTCCACCATTAAAACCAATCTTGAAAGAACAAAAAAGGGTATGATACTACCCCAAGGTTCAACCCTTTCCACTAAGGCATAATGCCCAGGGAGGTCGTGGGATCCATTCCCACCAAGTCCTACGGTGTTACCAGCCACTATTGCAGCTGGTGGTTTATACCACCCTTCATCCAGGAAAATGGGGTAAGGGAGATAATTCGTGAGGTGCTGCTGGCAAGGTACCATCTTCCTCACCCTAAATGTTTAATGCGGGAGGGTGAGGGGAATTATTTCTCCAGAAAAAAAGGGATGATACTTTAATAAAACATCCACTAAAGACCAAACTGGGAAAAACACACAAAAATATTACCTTATTGAAATTTGAAACATCTAATGAAAACCTACTTTCACTTTAAACTTCAAAGTAACAAATTATTACCGGTGGTGCCTGAGGGTAGTCAGGTGGAAGATAAATATCAAAGAAGAAAATTCCATGTTGATATGGAGACCCACTGGCTCCAAGGATCACAACCCTCAGCAAATCCATACGATCTTCATAGACTCGCACATAAATCATGTCTGTCCAGTCATGACTCATAATAAGGGATATTAATACATGCTAGTATGTATAATTTAGCTAAAAATATTATTCCAAATAAGAGAGCAAGGAAAAAACTAAATGCTTACCAGGTAAATTTTTCTTAGGGATACTCCACTCCTACTGAACTTTCTTTAACCACTTTCTATCATTAGAACTCTGTTTAAAAGATATCAAAACACTTAGCATTGCTACAGTAAAAATGCAAGATCATCTTGATTCTTAATATCAAGCAGAACAAGTAAAGACAAAAACATACTAGACTGAAAGTATAAGATAATCCTGTACACTCTAAAAATACCTGGGCTGTTTCATTCAAAAAGTAATGGTCCAGAGGGTCCTTAACACTGTCAAAGTGTTTGAACTGATAATCTTCACCAGGAACAGAAACAAACAAACAATGCAGTTGATCCATATGAGTTGGCATACTGCTTGTTGAATACTCTCCTGTGGAAACTTGCACTCTGTCTTGGGAACTTTGAACATCTTCCTCATTTATGTGGCCACTACATTCTACTCTGCTCTTAGAAATTGTCACCTCTGATGCTAAAGGCATCGGACTCAAACCATCTTCAATATGTTCCAACTGATGACACTTGGAATCTCTTGTCAGTTTTTCACATTCAGCATTGCTCATCTCAGTCCCATCAGAGTTATGTTCAAGTCCATTCTATAGAGCAGTTTGATCCTGAGAAGTTGCATCCATAGAATTTGTTAAGCTCTTGGGACCTCGAAATCCAAATAGACCAGTGGCAAGCCTAGCAACAAATCCAAATGCTGCACGAGGTATTGACATGCCACCATTGCTATAGTAATTCAAGTTTTCATCTAACGTTATAGTTTCCATATCATGATTTCTATCAGTAGTAATTGGGTTTGGAATATCTTCTACAACCTGTTCCAGCTGTTCATTATATACAAGATATGTTACTAGAGAATATGCTAAGACAAACTACCTAAAAAATCAATCACTCTGATCAAAATAAATCACATTACCTCCTTATCAGCCTCAAATGCATCGCTTATATTATCATCAACAGTTTCCCAGCTTGCAGCATCATCAACATCCTCATCACCATCATGAAAACTACTTTGAGTTGATTCCATATCATCCTCCCTGCCAACT
>LPNX010592300.1:150827-179489 GCA_001517045.1 Pseudotsuga menziesii | reverse complement strand
TCTTCTGTATAGAACAAAAATTATATTTTTTCATATATCCTTTTTCATACTACATTTTGTTCTTCTATATTGCTGCTTTCTTACAATTATCAAGGTAGGACCTCCAAAAAAATATTTTTTCCATCATTATTATTTTCCAAGAACATTCTTAGGTCCCAACATGCAATTAGTTAACATTTGATTTTTGTATTATGCTTTATATTGATATACTTTCCAGTTAATACATATTGAAAATGTGTCGTTGCCAACAATCAAATCTTCTAAGTCTTTAACAACTTTACGGTTTCCTTGTAGGCATTATTCCAACTCATGACAATGAACAAGTGAATGCACGAAGAAGAGTTGTATATGCACAGAATAGAGATAAAAACAACAATAAACAATGTCTTCTTTACAGAGCTACTCGGCTACCTATGGATATGTATTGTCTAGTTTCTCTTCCTGAACCTTCCAACAGACGTTCACTTCCACCACCTATGCTAAATCCATCGAACGCCCGCCTCAATGATGCACATCAACGATTTCATAAAAAAATGGACCAACTGGCTGATATACATGTCTACTCGATTTGCAAAGAATGTTACCTTGGTATTGTAACTAAAAAACTCCATGATGCATACACTTGTTCTCGCTGTATTCTAGAACAAAAATTCCATCTTTTTTCATTTGAAAACAATATGGACCTAGGAATCCAACCACCCGTCCTTTCAATACTTACACAAGTTGAAGAAATGCTCATTAGTCGTGCTAACCTAGTCTTACAAGTCCCACATGCTCATGGTGGTCAATATAAATATTATGGACATACTATTTGGTTCCCCCAAGAAATTTCCAATATTGCCAAATACCTGCCCCATTTAATATCAGAACTTGACATCCTTGTTGGTTGCAAATGCAACTCTACAAACAATCCATATGAACTATTTTTTAGTCAAACACGTGTTCTTGCTTCCCTTCAATACAAAATGGCAAATGACACATACTACAAGTATGTACAGGTCAACCCAATTGCATTAGCTTCATTGCCTCTTGTCTCAACATACATTTCACCTTGGACTATGCATGTTAATAGAAATGCTACATTATCTCATTAGAAAATCTTGTCCTCTACATTTGAACCACCAAATTCATTTGAACCCTATGAATTAGAATACTCCTATTTTATTTCAACACAAGCTAATTCTAGAACTGAGGTTGAAGGAATTAGATAGTTGTTACACATACCAAATATCCCACTACCACCTTCAATTGATTGTCCCCCTATAGAAATTTTCCCTATCAATGAGTACAACACAGAAGGCCTTCTTTCCATGGATTTTCCAACTTTGTTCCCCACAGGTCCAACAATGATTAAACAACCACACATTCATGAGGTTTATATGCACGAATATGCACTTCACCTAATTCACTATCATGACAACAGATTTTTCCAACATCCTTGGTTCCGATACTATAGTATACAATGTAATTATGTGTCATCGGAGTAATGCTACTACCTCTGTTTTTGTCAAAACTAATATTGAAGATACACTACCTCTGACAATACTTGAGCTTGTAACCAATCGCAAGACATGCCTACTCAAAAAAATGGTGAGCGGGACACAAGGTTTGGATCTTCATTACGTGGAACATGCTCATATTGGAACAAAAGTAGGTCTGAACTAACAAATATGATCAATCCACAAGATACACCAACTTTCTTCTTTACCCTTAGTGCAACTGACACAAAATGGCCAGATTTTCATGTTCTAAATCTTGCTGGACCTCCTAACAATTTAGCTCAATACTACCAATGTAAAGTTCACAACATCATATCAAATCCACATATTATATCACATTACATGCACAATAGATTCAAAAAATTCCTTTAAGAGGTGCTTGAAAAAGGTTTTCATATAACGGATTCTTGGTGCAGGTATTCTACCATCTCTTCCTTCTTATTTTTCTCTTCATATTTATCACTTTATACATTTCATTTCTAATTTATCCTTTTTCTTCCCATGTAGGTATGAATGGAAGCATAGAGGATCCACATACATTCATGGTTTTATTTGGTTGGAATATGCACCAAATATGGACACCTTAGGATGGGAAGATGTTCTTGCAGTTGAAGCTGCACATTTTTTTTGACACATATGTTACATCTTGGAATCCTTGTGATTCACACTTGTCAACATCTGGGTTACACCATTATACTACAAATGATCCATGTAGTCTTGCATCAGCATCGATATTTGCATCAAACTTCTCAGTTGACTATGAAGAACTTGTAAATTTTGTTCAAAGACACACCAGATGTTCAGAATCAACTTGCATTCGCAAAAAAGGAACATCTGTTCAATGTCTCTATGGTTTTCCATATGAGATACAATATGATTCTTCATTATTCATTGATCCAAATGGATGTAAAACATACAGTCCTACAAGAAATTATTCCCTTCTCAATATTCACAACCCTACCATGCTTTCAATATGGGGGGATAATGTTGATTGCCAACTTGTTCTTTCTAGACATTCTGTCCTCAAATACATTTCAAAGTATGCATCAAAAGTAGATCCAAAATCAGAAAGATACCATTCAATTCTCTCTCTCCTTGCACATGTAGCACCAAGTGATGGCCCCATTCTTCAACCAATCAAACAATTGCTTACACAAACAATTATAGAACGAGACATTAGTGCACAAGGACATGCCACATGTTGCAAAAACTTCCACTTGTACTTTGTAGCCATCACTTATTTTTGTTGAATGCCAGTCAAAGTGTCTTCCTCCGTGTTTCTAATGGCACTAATAACACCCCTCCTATTAAATTGAGCACATAGATCTGTGGACAAACACACAACTCACAATATAGATCACACAATTTACTAAGCAATTGAAGAATGAACCAGTGAAAAAATGGCTTGCAGCTGTGAATGCTTTCATTAATAAAAAAAGTAATTACATGATAAATTACAATGTAATACAATGGCTAAATAGGAACATGCAATTTTAATCCACATGAGGAAATTTGAATTGATTAGACTCTACTTGACTGTAGGTAACTAAGACCTTGTCCAAATCATTATAGAAGGACTCAATAGTTAACTGACCTTGTCTAACTCATTATCGGAGTTCATCGAAGTTCTAAAACACAACTCAAGTGTCTAATTCAGTGTTAAATAAGGATACATGATTGTGGTAAGTGAGGAATGTGCCTCTCCTGCATGTTGCCATGCAAACGTAGCACTAATTGAATGTAGATGACTAGAACTGAATGTAACTGACTCCTAACTCAACTTGACTAGTCACTAACTGAACTCAACTGATGAAGATTGGTATCAGCACTCCTAGTGGCTCCTAAATTGTAGGGATTGATCTAGGAGGCTCCGAAACTGATGCATGCAAGTGAAATCAGTGGTAGTAGGTCTTAATTAGTGTTCCCCACACTTTAGTAATTGGAACATGTTTTCTAATTAGGCCAAGTGGACCCAATGGTGCTAGTGACTAAAAATAGACTAGAAGGACTCCCAATTTAGACATGAGTCCTGATTTAGACATATGACCAAATTGGACAAGGGAGGATTAATAATCCTAACACCCCCCCTGAATACTAACTTGGACAATCTGTGGGCCCTGGTAACTAATACCATAGGTCACCCATTACATCAAGTAAAGTAAAGTAACTGCTCAATACAAGGAGCTGGGGAAAAAACCACATGGGAAAAAATCCCCCCCCCTCTAATTAAGCAGGTAGAATTGGGATCAATCTGGTTCTTTTGTGCATAGGTATCCTGGGGTTTGGCATGTGAACCTCTCCATCATTATATCTAGAGGAATATTCCTCTTTGGAAGAAGAATGATATGCTCAACTAAATCAGAAATATAGACACCTGCTCGATGAAGCCTTGGACCCATGTAGAGCAACTTAAATCAACTGATAAGTGAGAAAAGGTTCTTGAGGATTCAAACCAAGTGAGGAACACTCAAGAAACTGATATGTTACATCCATGAATAGCAAACCATGAGTGGTAAAAACATCCCCAAGTGTTAGGAGCAAGTGTCGAGGCGGATGCAGAAAATCTTCCTCTTTACCAGTTCTGTGAATAGATGAGCATGTGACCAAAAGTAGAGAATCCCTAGGACTATGGAGAGGGAATGATTGAGCTACATAATCTGATATAGCTTCAGAAATAGGTAATGAATCAAAAAATAAAATATCAGTAACCTTATAAGAGGAAACTAACACCAAATCCCTAGCAACAATTTTGAGGAAGAATTGCGGTACTTGATTTTTCACACCAAAATTGGTGAGAGTAGCTACAAGCATGATTGAAGGATCTCGGATTTTAAAATTTGAACCAAATAATATCAGATCAGAAATTAAATCATATCTAAATGGGTTCATATCATATCCACAACTGTGAAATGAAATCAAATACCCAGCAGCAGTTTTGAAGGAGACTTGCGGTACTTGTTTCTTCACAAAATTAATGAGAACAGCTACAAGCAGTACTGAAAGCTTATGAACCTAAAATATTGAACCAAGAAATATCAGATCAGATATAAATAAGATCATATCATATCTAATAAGGTTCATATCAGATCCAAGAGGATGGTCCACCGAGACGGTATATGCACAGTTTTCTTCTTCTTCAAAATTCTGAATTTGTGTGCATGCAATCCTGCAGGAATTTGTTGGAAGATCTAGATCATGGGGAGCAAAATAATCACTCTGGTAATCTGATATTTCTTCCAAAATATCCAAGGTATTACATATTTTCACACCAGAAGCAACATTAAAGGGAGAAAAATCAAATTTCTCTTCACTTTCGGAAGCAATTACTCGCAAATTTTGCACAGAATTCAAAGGAAAATAATTGGAGGAGGACTTTGCTTCTTTTTCATCTTGAAGAAATTCAGTAGAGAAAGTATAGGTCGAGAATTTTGTATCATGAACTCTTATGTTTTTGGATGTTTTCTCCAAAGTGCTATTATGATCCTCATTAATCATTCCAAATGTTTTGTCCAATTTTGTCTAGAGATCCTTTGGGAATTCAATAGATCTTTTGAGGTAGCACAAGCTACAAGAAAGAGCCAGTGACATTGTTCCAAGAGATGCATCACATTCATTCAACGAATCATTCTAACTCTCAAAGGACTCTTCACCGAGTCCAATAGACACCTCATAGAGACCTTGTCTCTTCAAAGATGCAATCATCTTCATCTTCCATTCTGAATAGTTTGTGAATGTGAGAAGAGGAACTGATGAATCCATTCAAATTTGTACCTGCAATTACACAAAAGGACAAAGTAAGGTTGGAAAACCTATAGATTTCAGGTTTTCAACACACCAAACATAATTGATCAAGCAAGCTTGATCAACAATTCCTTAACTTGGGGTATTAAGTGGTAAACCTTCAACCCTTGGTGCAGAGCTGGAAGGAGTAGTTTTGCTCAAAAAAATGATCCAGTAGGAGATCTAAGGAGGAGAAGTGCCTTGTCCACCAAGGCTCTGATACCATATTAAATTGAGCACATAGATCTGTGGAAAAACACACAACTCACAAGATAGATCACCCAATTTACTCGGCAATTGAAGAATGAAATAGTGCAAAAATGGCTTGCATCTATGAATGCTTTCATTAATAAAAAAGTAATTAGATGATAAATTACAATATAATACAATGGCTAAATAGCCACATGCAATTTGAATCCACATGAGGAAATTCGAATTGATTAGACTCTACCTGACTGTAGATAACTAAGACCTTGTTTCACTACAACAAAAACCTGCGATTAGCGTCCCTTTTAGCTTCCTTTTTAGCATCCACTATCCCTTTTAGTGTATTTTTCATCATTTTTTGGACAAAGTGGACGCTTTTCCACGGGATGGCGCTTTTAATAGCGTTATTTGCGTCTCTTTTTAAATTTTGGTGCTATTTTGGACGCTAATTAACATCCCAATTAGCGTCCCAATTATCGTCCTTATTAGCATCCAAATTAGCGTCCCAATCAACATACCAATTAGCATCCCAATTAGTGTCCCTTTTTAAAAGTTGGCACTATTGTGGATGCTAATTAGCATCACAATTAACGTCCCAATTAGCATCCCAATTAGCATCCCCATTAGAATCCCAATTAACGTTCCAATTAGAATCCCAATTAGCATCCCTTTTTAAAATTTGGCGTTATTTTGGATGCTAATTAGCATCCCAATAAATGTCCCAATTAGCGTCCCAATTAGCATCCCAATTAGAATCCCAATTAGCATCCCAATTAGCATCCCAATTAGGGTCCCAATTAGAATCCCAATTAGCATCCATTTTTAAAAGTTGGAATTATTTTGGACGATAATTAGCATCCCAAATAACATCCCAATTAACGTCCCAATTAGCGTCCACAAAAGAATCCCATATAACTCCAATAATAGCCTCCAAAAAAACTTCTTGAATAGCATAGCACCATATATGAATCCAGGGTTAGTGACATGAATTGCGCCATGAACTTCGACAAGAAAAACATTCAACATAGAGCCAGGAAATGCTACACCTGGAGTTGATTTTCTAAACTCTAAGTACTGCTGTTGAGTTGATTTTCTAAATGCTAGTACCGCTTTTGAGTTTGATTCCCTTAAAATATAAGGTTTGACTATAAATGTAAACTAATATTCCACCTGAAATTTGAGGATATATGCCCCATTATTTCCATAAATCTAGAGAGGATTTCTTGGAATCCTATAGCTTTCAAGTGTTCAATCTATGACCCAAATATGCTTTAACATCCTATACTTTGATATTTGTACCTCCTTTGAATACCACCTGTTAAATGACTGCATGGAAATGCTCGATTTGATGCCTTTGAATATGGGGTTGATCTTTATTGTTGATCTTCAAAATATGGGATTTGAAAGCTGGTAATGTGCACCTGCTACTTTGCTGGATGGAGGATTCGACACCATAGAGTCCCAATGATATTTCCTTCTACAAACATCTGTAAATCCTCATTGCTAATATTACTCTTGATTACTAGATATTTTGTAATATACTCTGTCACTTGTTCACAGTATTACATTTCTCAATATGCCACGAATTTTAAGATCCACTACTACAACAAAGGAATTTTCCTTGTTCATATCGTTACTAAGAGCTGGTAGAGAATTCAACGTTCCAACACATAGGTATTGATAGGCTAAATATGCAAGTGGAAAAATATCAAATATATTTTTGATAACCATTCAAAAAGGAATCGATGCCAATAGGATGGTTTCATATGTGAGAAGTATAACTCTTGCATATTCCTTAACTGTTAACAAATTCCATTTCAAAGCTCCTCCTTCAGGTGTAGGATGCAAGAAATTGAACTCTATATTTTCACCTTCAAGTCTTATTTGTCCTCCAATGACCATAAGGTCATTTTTATAGGTATGAAATACAAGAACCAAACCCTTTATTGAGCTTTCCATTACAGGCAATTTTCCCAATATATTCCAAATATGGTATCCTTGTTATATTTCTTGACTTCATTTTGCTAGTGCTTGATCACATAAAACTTGATTATTTATCATTACAACCAAGTATGTTGTTGGTTCACTGATTTTGTCAAGCAATTATATTATGCTGTAGAATGCACTTTACTGCTAAAGGGAACCATTTGATACAACCATAACTTGACAAGAAACTTTTTAAATATCATTGTGCATATCTATATTTTCATATTCTAGTTTAGTGTAGAGATCTTCAACAAAATATGGTCATTTCCACAAATCTCATGATGACAAAGTGTATGCACAGAGCTAGAACACGTGTAGAAGTTGAAGTGTGTGGGGGGGTGTTGGGACATGATTGTGGGTACTAGAATTTGCATATTAACCTCGAATGTGTGCACATAGGGTCTAAAATTGTGACATCCCGTGACATGGAGTCACATGTAAACAACAAGTATAGACTTGGGCACAAAATTGCCAGTGGTTCTTTTGATGAGATATACTTAGGAATTGCTCCATTTTTTATTTTGTTCACTCAATGAGTAATTGTTTTGTTGATCCCATAAAATATTAATCCATCAAGTCCCACGGACTTTGTATTCACCTGAGTTTGTCTAAGAAACATTACATGTTGTTTGTGATCGGCATATTTTCTCTTTATCCATGACTCACGAGTGTCCCCATATGGAAATTTCGTATCTTAGAACACCAATGGTTCTTAGTTCTTTATTACTTTTGTAGCAACACCTCATCTTGATGGGTATATACTTGATTCCATATCTATGATTTTTTGTGTTAGGATTATTAATCCTCCCTTGTCCAAATTTGGTCATATGTCTAAATTGGGAGTCATGTCTAAATCGAGAGTCCATCTAGTCTATTTATAGTCATTAGCACCATTGGGTAAACTTGACCTAATTAGGGCACATGTTTCAGTTACTAAAGTGCGGGGAACACTAATTGAGGCTCACTGCCACTTACTGCACTTGATTTCATAAGTTTAGGAGCCTCCTAGATCAATCCCTACAATTTAGGAAGCCACTGGGAGTGCTGAAACCAACCAAGTTAAGTTTACTTCAGTTAATGACTAGTCAAGCTAAGTTAGGAGTCAGTTACTTTCAGTTCAAGTCCTCCATATTCAGTTAGCGCTAGGTTTACTTGATTGCACACATGTGGGGTGCATTTCTCACTTACCATAGTCAGTTAACCATTAGTCAACACTAAATGTAACACTTGGTTGTGTTTTAGAGCTCCGATGAACTCCGATTATGATTTAGACAAGGAGAGTTAACTACTGGGTCCCCGATAGTGATTTAGACAAAGTCTTGGTTACCTACAGTCAAGTAGAGTCTAATCAATTTGAACTTCCTCATGTGGATTCGAATTGCTTGTGGCTATTAAAGCCATTTTACATTATTGTAATTATCATTCAGATTACTTTTTTGATTAATGAAAGCATTCATAGCTGCAAGCCTTTTGCACTGTTTCATTCTTCAATTGCTGAGTAAATTGTGAGATCTTCTTTGTGAGTTGTGTATTTGTCTACAGATCTATATGCTCAAATTTACATGGTATCAGAGCCTCGATGGAAAAGACTCCTCTCCTCCTCAGATCTCCTACTGGATCATTTTTTTGTTTTGCAGGTACAACTTTGAAATGAATTCTTCAGTTCCTCTTCTCACCCGATCCTCAAACTATTTTGAATGGAAGGTGAAGATGATTGGATTTCTACATAGACGAAAACTCTTTTCGGTGTCTGATGGATATGGTAGAAATTATTTTGAGAGTGATAATGATTGGCTAAAAGCAAAGGATAAAGCTTTTGAAATAATGAAACTGGCTCTTTCTCCTAGCATGTGCTACCACAGTAGATCTATTAAAGATCCACAGGAAATCTGGACAAGATTGGATAGAACATTTGGAAGCACATGGAGCACATCTAGCACCATAAACATCCTTGATTCAAAAGTCTCGGCCTCTACTCTCTCTGATGAAGTTGTTCAATATGAAGATGAAGCAGAAGCTTCTACACAGTCAATTTGAATTGAAGAAAGTCTCCATGCAGTGACTCCTTCTTCTGATGCTCCAGAAGTTCATGAGATCTCTGATATCTCATCTTCTCATATTGCTGAAATAGAAGAAGACATTCGAATCTCTGATATTGAAGAAAAATTTTGATGCACTTCCATGCAAACATTCACCGGTGATTTTCCTTTAAATTCTGTGCAAAATTTACCAGTAATTGCTTCTGAAAGTGAAGAGAAATTTGATTTTTCTTCCTCTAATGTTGCTGCTGGTGTGCAAATATGTGATACCTTGGATATTTTGGAAGAAATATCAGATTACCAGAGTGATCCATTCGCTCCCCATGATCTAGTTTTTCCAGCAAATTCCCGCAGGATTGCATGCACCAAAATTCAGAATTTTGAAGAAGAAGAAAGCCGTGCATCCACCGTCTCGGTTAACCATTTATTTGAATCTGATATTAACCTTATTGGATCTGATATGATCTTATTTAGATCTGATCTGATATTTCTTGGTTTAATATATCAAATTCAAAATCTTTCAGTACCGCTTGTAGCTGTTCTCATCAATGGTGTGAAGCAACAAGTACCGCAAGTCTCCTACAAAACTACTGCTGGGGATTTGATTCCATTTCACAGTTTTGGATCTGTTTTGAACCTGTTTAGATCTGATTTGATTTCTGATCTGATATTATTTTGTTCATATTTTAAAATTCAAAAGCATTCAGTCATGCTTGTAGCTGCTCTCACCAATTCCGGTGTGAAGAATCAAGTACCGCACTTTCTCTTCAAAACTGCTGATGGGGATTTGGTGTTAGTTTCCTCATATGAGGTTGATGATATTTTATTATGTGATTCATTATCTATTTCAGAAGCTATAACAGACTATGGATCTCAAGCATTCACTCTCAATAGTCTCAGTGCTTCTCTACCATTGATCACATGCTCATCTCCTCACAGAACTAGTAAAGAGGAAGATTTTCTGCATCCGCCTGGACACCTGCTCCTAACACTTGGGGCTGTTCTTACCACTCATGGTTTGCTGTTCATGGCTGCAACATATCATTTTCTTGAGTGTTCCTCACATTCTCTTAATTCTCAAGAACCTTTTCTCACTTTTCAGTTGACTTCAGTTGCTCTACATGGGTCCAGTCTTCATCCGGCAGCTGTCTATATTTCTGATTTAGTTGAGCATATAATTCTTCTTCCAAAGAGGAGGATTCCTCCAGAGATAATGATGGAGGGGTTCACATGCTAGGACCCAGGATATCTGTGCACAGAAGAACCAGATTGATCCTGCTTCTACCTACTTAATTAGAAGGGGGGCTTTTTTCCCCATGTGGTTTTTCCCCAGCACCTTGTTTTTGAGCAGTTACCTTACTTTACTTGATGTAATGGGTGACCTATGGTATTAGTTACCAGGGCCCATAGTTTTTCCAAGTTAGCCTTCAGGGGGGGTGTTAGGATTATTGATCCTCCCTTGTCCAAATTTGGTCATATGTCTAAATTGGGAGTCATGTCTAAATCAAGAGTCCATCTGGTCTATTTATATTAATTAGCACCATTGGGTAAACTTGACCTAATTAGGGCACATGTTTCAATTACTAAAGTGTGGGGAACACTAATTGAGGCTCACTGCCACTTACTGCACTTGATTGCATAAGTTTAGGAGCCTCCTAGATCAATCCCTACAATTTATGAAGCCATTGGGAGTGCCGAAACCAACCAAGGTCAGTTCACTTCAGTTAATGACTAGTCAAGCTAAGTTAGGAGTCAGTTACTTTCAGTTCAAGTCCTCCACATTCATTTAGCGCTAGGTTTACTTGATTGCACACATGTGGGGCGCATTTCTCACCTACCACAATCAGTTAACCATTAGTCAACATTAAATGTAACACTTGGTTGTGTTTTAGAGCTCCGATGAACTCCGATTATGATTTAGATAAGGACAGTTAACTACTGGGTCCTCCGATAGTGATTTAGACAAAGTCTTGGTTACCTACAGTCAAGTAGAGTCTAATCAATTCGAACTTCCTCATGTGGATTCGAATAGCTTGTGGATATTAAAGTCATTTTACATTATTGTAATTATCATTCAGATTACTTTTTTGATTAATGAAATCATTCACAGCTGCAAGCCTTTTGCACTGTTTCATTCTTCAATTGCTGAGTAAATTGTGAGATCTTCTTTGTGAGTTGTGTATTTGTCTACAGATATATATGCTCAAATTTACAGTATTCACCTGAGTTTGTCTGAGCAACTTTACATGCTAGTTGTGATCGACATATTTTCTCTTTATCCATAACTCATGAGTGTCACCATATGGAATTTCGTATTTTAGAAATACAAGATTCCTTTACCTTGAAATAATGGGTTACTTTCTTTGGGTGCGAGACACTAGTGTATTTTTACCATTTGAAATTTTAAATTTTGATAAATATTTGTAGGCAGTTCTCTTCAGTCCAATTCAGTTGGTCTATATGCTACTAAGGGGGTGAGGCTAACATTTGTCTGACTAATTTGGATATGTTGCCTCTCCCCATCTCTATTGTCTGTTTTACTCTCATATAATTAATGTCCCTTTTCTTATTATCTACAGCAAGAATGTCTTCTTTGGAAGAGTTGTTGAGGGAATAGATGTACTGAAGAAAATTGAGCGATTATCAACTACAGATCAAGGAAGACCTATTGTTCCAGTTAATATTTCTAATTGTGGTGACATATTTCCAGGCAAAGGTAAGAGTATAGTTGTAGTTGATGAAGGTGCATCCAAGTGCAATCCAAGCTTGAGAGATATAAGTATGATAAGGATTGGGAACCTAAGAAAAATAATACACAACTTAGAAAACATTAAAAAAAAATTCCCACATACCAAGCAAGTTAGCAAAGCTAGCATAACCGAGGTCAGGGCATCAAAACTTTTTGTTCAACACTTGTCGTGAAATAATACATGTAATATGGGATGGAGGGGAAATGGAATCAATCCTAAGTCAATTGAATCCTTGCAACTCACTACATGTCTGTCTCTCAACAATCCACCTTTTAAATTGAACCAAAATACAAAAACAAGTTTATTAATGGCTAGATTTGAGAAAGTTCTAAGTGTGAGTAATTAAGGGCTCGGGGGTCTAAAATTTGTTGTGTTTTGTACTAGTCCACGATTCAGAGGATCGACAGGCACAGGTAGTAATTTGAGTTATTTAATAAAAACATCTAATGTGTATACCTCTACGTCGAAACCATTTTCCATGTCGATGTAGGCCACTACCCTCTTTATTGTCTTACCGAAAGGCATGATAATGAGGAAGAAGACCTAAAATTATGGACTTCACCTTCAAAGAATGCCTTGCAATCACATTGGTAAGGACTAATAAGAAGATCAAAACAATCCAACTTGTCAAATGTTAGTTGATAGTGTTAATTAAATACTTATATGGTAAATTTAATATAAGACTTACTTATAGTTGTCTCTTACTCTTTGTGTCTTGACACATTTAATATTTTATGGTTTTCTCTACTCCTTACTCAATTCGTATTATAAAGTGCTGATGTGCATGCATAATAATCCTTAGTTATTACTATGAGATGAGGATTTAAAGGGGAGAGGATGTAAAGACAAGTAATTTTATATCTATTTCGGTGGCACTGAGGCCAAATGTTGTGAGAAACCACAATAGATGGAAGGACGGAGGGAGATTACATCACGATCATGCCACCCATCAAATTGAAGACTATTCTTGAGCCAACATTTTTTTTTAAATTTTATTAATAACCATTGTTTCTCCATATTGTGTGCCCAATGACACCTCTCTATAGCAACATTTGCATAAATCGACCTTTGCACAATTTGTGATCCTAGCTACATGTCATTATTTGTATTTGCATGACATCGAGTGTTGTTTATAGTTGTCATGATTCCATGATATTCATGCAAGAAATGAAGTCTTGTAGAGGAGTACTCATCAAACTGACCTTTTGAATTTCATTTTGATGAAAAAAAACTGGACATTGGTAGCAAGGTTCACATAATCATAAACTTGAGTGGTTGCCATTTGGGTTGTTTCAATAATCTTCAGAGGAGATTCGGTGATTGTATCATTGAATGGCATAAAATTTCACCGATACAGTGATATGTCATTAATTGTAGAGAGTTCCTTTGAAAAATGCTAGTTCAAGAAACTTACTATTTTAAAATTTAGATTATTGATAGCTTATTTTTGTGTCAAGAAAAATATTACAAGCCTTAGCCCAAATATTACTATATTTACAAATTTAAAAAATTGCTAGTTTCCTTGATCAACTTTCAGTACCAGAGTTGGCTTTTACCAGCATGGATCCATCTTAGCTCCAGCCAGATCTATTAAACACCAAGAGGGTAAAAAAATCCATGTGCAAATCTATTGCTGCTTAAACGTTCCAGGGTTAAGATGACTCCATGCTAATTTTTTGCTTTCATTTGAATAATTTTTGTTTAAATATTGAAGTTTAGAGGTTACTTTCTAGCATTTTCTCTCATTGAGCTGTCCCCAAATGTTTTGGACATTGATGGGTTATTCAAAATTTTGAGGATGTATATAATTTGACTGTGAACACTCCATTTTCTTTAAAAAGGTCTCTATCTACTGGTAATGATATCCTTGACTTACAAACTCATGTAGGAGGCTAATATAGAAATGGTTCTCGTCAGATGAGAATACAATGAATCCTTAGCACTGAATTTTGGATTGTTCTAATTAACAATAACTGGTTCCATTCTTACTGGGCTGATTTGATGGCCACCATGACCTTCCATTACGTGCTTCACATATTGATTATTGTATCAATGGCCAAAATCGCTTTCCACAATCCACTATCAATAGAGAGACTTGGATTCCCAACTTTTGCTGCCATGTCATCGTGCTTACCTTTTTTAGAATTTTTTGGCTATCCATAATTTATTTTTGAACACTCTGGTGTTCTTTTAGAAGGGCTCCATGTTATTGCACACAAACACTCTGAAGCTTCTACATGGGCTCCGTGTAGATTTTAGTTAGATCTTTTAGGTCTATCATTTTAGAAAAAGGGTTAATCTTTTTATGCTCATTTATTTTTCTTTGTATATGCATATGATTGTGTAAATGCCACTGATATGATGGTGGATCAATGGTGTCTTTTTATTTTGAAATTCTAATTTTAGTTTTGTGCCCAAATAGTGTAGGAAGAAACAAAGAGGGAAGTTGGAGTAAACAAAGGTGTCTCGGATAAGCAAATTTGGTTGAAAATATTTTCTCCAAATGTTCTTAATATAACTCTAGTGCAATTGCTTGGTATAAATAGGGTTCCAGTGGGAGATCAACCTTCTGATATTGAAGCCCGGATTAGAACAATGATTTTGTCATATATCAAGCATGAAACATGCATCATTCTAGCAATTTCACCTACAAATGCAGATTTGTCAAATTTGGATGCACTCCAAATGGCAAGAATTGTTGATCCTGATGGTAAGTACATTAGTTTAGAATTTCTCTAGCTACAAATTTGAGTGACCTAGGTAACCCTATTTTGAACCCATAGAAGGCCTTCACATAATAAGCATTAGAATTTTGATGCATTGTGATCTAGCTACAACTTTGAGTGACCTAGGTAACCCTACTTTGAACCCATCGAAGCCCTTCACACAATAAGCATTAGAATTTTTATGCATTGTGCTCTAGATACAACTTTGAGCGACTACTGTGACAATGATCTAATTTTAAACTTGAACGAGCATTCTACATCCTTGTGTGGGGTTTTTACAACATGGATATTAATATTGATGTATCCTTTGAGCATTTATTGAGATTAAAAAATGCATCATGATTCGTTCAAGTTCGAGAAAGTGAGACTAGTTATTTTTAGGCTCACCATTCATAAGAAAAAGATAGGTGTCCATTTACCAAAATGTATTAGTGTCATTTTCTAAATATTTTGGTAATAAATAAATTCACCTTCCGAAATGGATAAAAATACCCAATTAAGTGTACATCTAACCTAAAGGTAGAACCTACTATACATACTCACTTGTGAAGCAATTTTCATCTCTACAAAAGAAAAATAGCATTGAAATGAAATAAGACCACAAACAAACATACATACAATTAAAGATAAACCAATAATGCATTCATAAAGCAAGTATTATTTATTTATCATTTACTCGATAAAACAACCACCGAAATCTATTTTATAAAGTATTCACATTGTAAATATATCCCCCCAAAAAAACCTTTATGAAAAAAAAACTCATGCAAACAAATGCTTCACAAATATGTATGTTTACACATTCTAACATTACATATTTTACTTTATTTAACCCTTAGCATTTCATTGTACATATAAACATATAACACATAATTAATTCTTCCCAACTCAAAACCTAATATATACCATAGAACTTAAATCCAAAGGCACACTTTCCACCATTTAAATTTAATGACAAAAATAGCTCTTAACACCCAAACTATACTTCACGTATGACTCATTCACAATCATAAAAAATAAAAGAGCAACATTGTGAGAGAGAAAGTATGATTTGAGGAAGTTTGTATGTGGGAGAAAGATTAGCGACCCTTTACATTGAGCCACAAAACCCCAACTAAATTTTGGAATGGTCGAGGGGATTGGAATGGTCAAAATGGGGATTGGAATGCTCTCATTTCAGATAGTGAGGAGATCAAAATTGCTCATGGGGTGCTTATGGGATGTGCAGTAGTAGCACAAGCACTTGGGACTCAATGGTGAGGGATGGAGGCGGGCAATATCCTTGTCTCTAGCGAGAGAAAAAGAAGCGAGAACATAGAAGAGAACGTCGGTGGGAGGAGCATGGCTGAAGATCCCCAAGCCGAAGGAAGATTTTGAGTAATTGTGGATTGCCACTCAGTCAAGATTCTCCAGGGCATGACCATGCTCTAGGCCTGTGAGTTAGCAAGGGTTGATATCTCTCAATTCTGCTATCATTCCCGCCTATCCATCATCATAAATTTCCCCATGTGTCTCGTTGAGGTCGAGAAGATTCCCAAGCCCATGGCATCTTGCGCTATGCCTACGCTTCCTGGTAATTAAATGCCTTTTCTCTTTTCACTATGGTTTCCACCAATAAATGAAGCTGTTAACTGCTTCTTGAGGGTTTGAGTTGGAAGGATGCTGATTTTAGGGTTTAATTGACAGGATTAGAAATAAAGATTGATACCCCAATGGCAAAGAAGGAAAAAGAAGGTGTGATGGAGTTTCTTTTGATGAATCATCCACTGGATTTCCTAATCTGTGACCAAGGAGGGGAGTGCGATCTGTAGGATTGGTCTATGGCTTTCAGATCAGATCGCGAGCATTTCATCTAAACAAAGAGGTTTGTGTTGGATAAGAACCTCATCCCTCTCGTCAATACTGTCATGACACAGTGTATAGAGTGTAAAAGGTATGTTATCCCAATCCCATCCTCTGCCAGTTGGTGTCAGTTTGATTAATTTTACAAATAAACCCATGCTACCCCACATACACCCACAAGGAAAATTTAATCGAAGTCATTCTTACAATTATTCATTGTTTTTTTATCAAGAAATATTATTTCTTCAATCTTACAGTCTTTGTTTTCTTCCTTTTACTTGAAACTGATTTGCTTAAATATTGTTTCATGTGAAATTGGAAGTCTTTGAGGACATTTTCAAGTATCGTGATTTTCAATGTTTGTATATTTTGTTTCATGTCTCTTTGGAACAGATTCATAATTAGTAATTTGCATGATTGTCCATTCCCATCCTCAAATTATAGGATCTAATGCAACTAGGATTTTTTCTCCATTAACATATGCATCCGACTGTTCCAAATTTGTAAGTTGCATATATTTGCAAGACAACTGTGACACCTTTGGACTAAAGGGGACCTACTAGCACCTGACCTAGTGCTAAGTAGTTTCAACCCTTTCAAGTTCCGATCAATCCCTATTTTAACAGATATGATCCTGTACATATTATGTGTTCTGTTCTTCTTTTCTGTTAGTTTCGAATATGGAGTTATGATGCATATTGGTAGATAAAAAAATTGTATTCTTGCTTCTAATCAGTACTTCATAGGCCAAAAATACTGAAGAATACACAATAAATTTATAAAATAAATTATATAGGGAAAATATTATGTGACAAAAACTATTTATTTAATTGATGGGAACTGCTCCATATTACAAAAGGGTGCCTTGCATGGCAACTTGTGAAGGAATTAAGAATAAATTAGACATCCATAAGTGTGTGTATATAGTATATACACACAAAAGAGTTCCTTGCATGGAAACTTGTAAAGGAATTAAGAATAGCTCAAATACCCAAGATTTTGAATTTATTTTTTGCAATGAAGATGCATCTCTTTATTCATGGGGACGGCATTTGAGTGTCCTGCAGATCCTTTGAAATCTAGTTTTAATGGCAGAGAGATTGTATTCTTTTTCCTGCACCAAAATGCTTTTAGAGCAACTGCACAAACCTTTCGCTTGTAATATATTTCTTCTGCCTGCGCTTTGATATCCTTCCACCTTTTCTGTTTTAATTTCTCTATAATGATTCATAGTCCTGGTTTGATATTTTATTGTGAGGATCTGTTTTTATTTTTGCAGCAATTTCATTCTGGAGTAATCTCTTTACCATCTGACCTGTTCTCACACTATGCAATCTGAATTTAACTTCATCAGATAGTAATTTACGTCCAATTTTTATTGGTTCGTACAGACGAGCTATTGGAATCTCAAACATTACCATAGATGAAGATCCTGCTACATGAATAATATGGTGAGTAGGATGACCAAGTTTTGCAGGAACCTTATCTATATATATCATATTAATGTCGAGTCCAGAATCTATCAGGGTGGGAAAGATAAAATATTCATTTTCAACCCTAATTCTGAGAGAGATAGTATATCTTTGGTGCACAATTGCATTTACTCTGAAAGCATCAAAATCAGAAAGCTTAGGGCCTCTTATGTCAGTGAATTTTAACCCTTAATCTCTCGGCTCTTGCTCCTCTGTTTCTTCTTCCTCAATTTGGAGTCTTGAATATGAGCTTTTTGGATCCTATTTAGCTTTTGAGCTTTTCTATTGTGGTTCAGAGTTCCTTGATCTTCTTTTTCAAATTGTTGTGTTCTCTTGCTAGGTCATGTAGTGTTACAGCTTTTTTTGGTCTGTCTCTAGCAATGGCATAGTATTTATTTCATAAGAAGGGAGAGTTGTTGCAAATAGATTCCAATTTGATTTTGCGTGAAAATCAAACTTCCTTGATCTACTACTAGCCCTTCATCGTTGGTCTTCTTTCTCTTTTCTCTTTTGTAGGAATGCTTCTATAGAGGATTTCTTCATTGTTTCTTTGGCTTGGTCTTCTTCCATTTCTTCTATTTGTCTCATCATCATTGAGGCCTGATTGTTGGTCCTTATCATATTGCATTAGGAAGTGGAGGCCTTATATTATTTCCCTTGCAAGATATGTAGCATAAACATTATCATCATCTTCATTGGGATTGCTACTGAAATTTTCTTCTGGGATTGAGCAATGGCAATCTTTTGAATCAGAGCATTTACATTGATGTTCCTCACTAGCTTTTAGTATTTGATCAAAATCTATGCTTTCTTATGATGAAGAATAATTGTAGTTTACTTCTTTTGATGAAGAATATTTTTCTGCATTGTATGTATCTCCAAAGGCTCTACTTTCTGGGCATTGGGTTTCTCTATGTCCCTTCTTTCCGCACAGTGCACATTTATAATTTTTAATCATCTCTTTTGGGGACATATGTACCTTCTTTACTCTAGAGAAACTGGTTTGTTCTGTTGGATTTGTTGGGTTTGGGCATTTATTTGCATAATGCCCAAGTGTGACACATTTGTTTCATTTTGGTTTTGGAGAATACTTCCATTTTAAATTTCCTCCAAACTCGTCCTTGTTTTTCATACTAGTAATTACTCATACTAGTCTTTGAGGAATACCATTTGCCATATTTTTATGGGTTTCCCCCTTTTTCTATGGTACCTTTCTAATTCCTTTTTCTTCTTGTATTTCCTGTATCTCTCAGGATATACATACTTGTAGTATTTCAATTTTTCCTTTTTTCTAGCCTTTTGTTCTCTATTTTCTTTGGGAGTAGTATGGATTCTATATTGTCTACATACTCCTGCTTTTCTTCGAAGATATTCTCGAGTAGCTTTTGTGGTTGTCCTCCTCATGCATATATCTCCTATACAGCTGAGTATGATGTCATAGTATTCATCCCAACTGTACTCTGTCAAGGATTGTTTACTTAAAGCACTAGTGAAAAATCCTTGGAATTTTTTGGCAATGCATAAATGCATTTTTATTCCAAACTTCACTATCACCATTTTCTACATCTTGTATTATGATTACCCAATCTCAGTGAAATAGTTCAAAATCTGGGAGGATTTTCATATTTAACAGGAATTGGGTGTATTTAGCTTTCATATTTTATGTTATTCATCCCCAGTATTTCATTATTTCTGCATTCATGCAACCTATTTGTTTTTATAAGTATAAATTATTTGGTATGATATTGATACCACATGTCTCAAGGGATGGTTAATTAAATTATTTAATTTAAAAAGTGTTGGGAATAACCACAACAAATCGCAGAGATTACAAAGCTATTATCCAAAGATATTGATGTTTCCATACTTAACAGTTCTTCACGGAGCTCTGGTCGTCATTGCATAACCCAAAGTTCTCGATACATTCAGTCCGAGATTGCAAAGGAGTTTTATTCGTTTTAAGATGCATTGAGAATGATGTGGTCCCATGGGCTCTATCCTAGTGAAGAATTGAATTTTAGCTTTAAACTTTGGAAACATGGCTGTTGAGTTTGAGATATGGCGGATTATATTGGACTAAAGCATCTTTGTAATAAACCATGAATGGGTAACGAGTAGTCTAAGATATAGTTATAAAGTAATACATTATAATAAGTAAACTATATGAAAATGACAACCATAGCTGAAATAATAGCTTAAGTTTCATAAATTAAATGGCGAATAGTAAAGAATAAATATTTGGTATGCCTGAGAAAGACAAGCATTAAATCCATATCTATTTTTTATGATAAGAATAAGAGGTATTCTTCTCTGGTCTCATTGATTTATTAATATGTTTTGAATGAATGTTACACATGTAAATATTATGGAATATATATTATATATATTATGAGTGAATATACGTCATGAAGTAAATAGATAAGATGCTATACTTTATAAAATTTATAAAGATGATGTTATATTTTATAAAATTTATAAAAATGATGCTATATGTATGATTAGTATTTATGTTGTAGATATTATATTTCACAAAAATGCATATGAGTTATGAAGTGATTGATTATGACATAAATGTGAAGTGGATTTTATATTTTAGAATGGTATTTATAAAATAGATGTAAAAAATTTCTAAGAAATAAAAAATACTACCTCATTTTTCATATATTCTTGTAGAGGGAGGAGAGGGATTTTTCATTTAATGGTGCCATGTTTCATGTCTCCATAGTGATGATTCACTGATCTAGTGGCGGTAGATGGCAGAGACATTTTAGGTCAAAATTCTTATGGTTGGATGGATCCACTTGAGGTGTTTACCATAGAGACTATGTTTGGTAAGGAGAATCCATGGTCAATTGGTGTTAACCAATTATGCATGCCACGTTCCAAGTATTATATTAAAGGTGCTTTAGAACCTTTCATATTTACATACTATCTATTGGGTACATTTATCTTCCTAGATTTACTTGTAGGTATATGAGAGTCATCAACTATGCAGAGTCCATTTTCTCCTCTCTTCGGTGACATATAATTTAATCTATGTGTGGATTTGTGAATTTGTTGCTAGTCAAATAACATATGATTTTAAATAAAATCATATCATTCACAAAAGTAATTCAAAATAGGAGAAAAATTACCTACCTTATATTGAATTTATAAATATCAACTTGAGTAGGATGTGGAGGATGCACCTGTCAAACCTAAATACCTAAATTGATGCATATGTATAGACTGTCATCGAATACTACACAATATCTCTCTTAAAATTGCAAGTCAATATTAAAAGCCTTGGAAGTTTCTTTGCAGATTCAACTTCATAATGTTGCATAGATCCTAAGTTTTGGAAACAAAATCCTAAGTCGTTGGGATACAAAGGTATGGTATTTGCATTGGTTTGGGTCTTAATTTAGAGCATGTAAGAGGAATGAACATGGTAGGATCGTAAGAGATATCATAGGTAAGAAGTGACTACGAAACCCCTCTTTATTTTACTATTGGTCCCTGCATTTATGCACCTTCATAAAGGCGTTGAAACAATACCCATATTCAACACTTTTCAATTCCATTTATACGGGATTTAAGCTATCGTTTAATGCTTATGTCTTAATGGTGTGGGCTACTTGTTATCAGTTCCCAATAAAATTCTAGCTGCTTTTAGTTAATCCATTAACTCAATTTCTAGTGTAGGATATAATTATTTGTCTGTATGAGAGTTTCTCTTAGCTTCTCTCCATGCAATCAGGATTTTTTGTGAAGAAAACCATTTTATACAATAGATAACTACAATGATAAACTAACCATTTTCTAGTACTACTTACGAATAAAAAAGTATTGATAGTTACTTGAGTGTCATATCCCTCTGGTAGTTTATTGATGAAATTGTGTGCATTGGAATTCACTGCTCTAGCAACCACATCCTCCATACTTGATCCTTTCTTCCCAAACATGATATTCTCTTTAACGGAGGTTACAGACAGGGTTGGTTCTTAAATCACCAGTCCTATTTTATTTCTCCACCACTTTAACACTAGGTTCATAATATTGATGCCATCTACAATGATACCCCCTCCCACTTGATTTAAAACCTATATAGCAAGGAAATCACTGTGGGATCAACATGTGATGAATCACTTGAGAAAACTTTTCTTGATCTGTCTCCAAGTCATTTGTTGCATAAAAATAGCATGATAAGTAACATCAATACCACATCAACACATGTTAGTTTGAGACATTTTACCTACCTCATTGGAAACTTCTTCATCATATGGCAAATAACCTACACCTTCAAGTACATTGGTTATTTACTTAGACTCTTTATGTTTAAGTGCAATCACTGAACCAACAACCAATTTCCCATTCTTATTTCCTTCCACCAAAATGAGAAGATCTCATTAGATCTTTACATTCCAAGGACATCAAACTTAGAAAGAGACATCTCTTTGTATAAATTATGTAGGTTTTAAATGTTTAACCTTTTTTTATGTGCATGTTATTTTGTAGTTCCAACTTCTCAAGAAAACAGGACAAAAGAAAAAATGTCTCGAATTGAAGGGTGTGGAGTAAGACACTAGTAAAACAGGGGATTCATAGTCTATTTCTAATTGATAATGTTTTTAATTTAGCACAACCAGTTATTAGAATTGAAAGGCATATATAGTGTGGGATTGATTGGGTGTGAGGTAATTCTCCTCTAAGTGTGGTTCCAGTCTTGTGCAAGTTGACACACATCAACCCCTATCTCTTTCACAGGGCTGCAACTTGTTCATCAACACCAAAGAATTTGAACTGAGGTGTTGTTTCCAGGTTCTTTGATGATATGAGCATTAAACTTGTGAGTTCTTTAGCCTATACAACAAGTTTTTTTAGTTAAATTGTACTCTTACATTTTATTGTTTTTTGTGGATGATAAATGGTACTCTTACATTTTATTGTACTCTTGCATTTTTTTGGATGATAAATTGTACTCTTACATTTTATTGTACTCTTATCCTACTTCAGCATGTTGGGAACCTTTCTGCATTTCTCCACCATAAACCAACCTTGGTCCTCCAATCTGGGCTCATTTTAGACAATAAATTAGCAGTAACAAGACATAATATTTGAATATATATGTTGAATATGAGGGTTCAAATACATTTCTAGGCATCTTTCATACCTAAAAGGTGATTAACAACAACATAAAACTAGCTTTGGTAAGTTCTGGGCCAATTTTGATAGTTAAAACTCCAATTTTGGGCATGAGAAGACATGGTAAAAGTATTCAATCCTCATTTACAAACTATTTGGATGAGTAGGAGTCCCCAATTCTCTTTTATAGACTATTTGGAGGGGTTTTGAGTGCATTGTGTTCCCTAGAACAACAATATACAAATTCCATATTGGCTTTTGAAGTAGGAAAGGTGCCAAAAGTAGAAACAATAGTCATAAAAGCCTTAAAAAATCCATGTTTGATGTGCATTAAGGATTCATGTGTATGAAATCAAATCCATATAGGGAGGTGATTTACCTTTGTGACCATTCATGCCTTGATTCGAGTATCCTTCAACTTTCCTGGAGCACTCATGGCATGTTTGGATAGGTTTGCATGGAGGATTTTGAAGAAATTGTTGTAGCAACCTTTGGATCCTTCATTCAACTTGAATACTTGAATCATTAGACAAGTGTAATCCAAAAAAGCGTTTGCTCCATATATATATGGAATTTAACCTAATAAAGATGCACAAAACCTATTTTTTGGATCTGAGGAGAATTCCACAAGTTTCAATTGATATTGCATCCAATTATTGTGTTCATATTGTGACCTTATAAAGTGTTATTGGCAACCCATATTTTGGATATAGTATGAACTTAATAGCCTTTAGTTAGAATCAATAATGAGTTGGTTTTTCCATGGATCTTGACTAGTTGGGTGCCAAATGAGGCAAATATTTGGTCCTTGATGTTGATCAAGGATAGAAAGAAAACACAAATTCCACCTTGAACAATACAAAAGCAGAAGGCTGAACACATTAGCAAATTTATCAAAGTATTTTCTATGAGTTAGTATTCACCCCTTTATTTATTTCATCTTTGAATGAATTTTATTTTCTTATACCTCTCGCTAAGATTATCAAGAATTACTTGTAAAAGTTCTTTTGTGATATATATTTCATAGGTTTAGAATCCTAGGCCTATGAAGCTAGACTTACTTAACCTGTTTGCTTTTGTTTATATGTTTGCAGCCCAAAATGCGGCTGAAACCACTAAAATAAGGAAATGAATCAATGCTATTTTGGAATGCACTTGGCAGTAAAAAGGATTACTCAAGTCAAAGGTTCGAGTTAAGGATGTTAGTAAAGATCCTAAGTTGTTGACAAGCAGTGTTTCTAAAGGTTTGATATTATATCTTTCAATATAAATATATTCTATTTCAAGTATGGGCTGGTTTGAGTCCAATATATCCTTTCTTTTAGACGAGCATGTTGGTTAATGCCTTAATAGTAAATACCAATTATGATAATAGTCTATGTTTAAAAACTTATATGATAATTTGGTAATAAAACAATAAAAGAGGGTTTGGAGGTATGGCAATAACTTCTTTAACTCAAAGTGATTCATGTTTGTATTTTGGTCTACATGTTTAACTTGAGATGAAATGAGAATTATGTGGGTAAATATTTTACTGTAGTAATTGCATTTGAATTTCAATCATTCTTTAAGTGCATGTAACCTGGATATTCAACTTCACTTTAGATGATTTAATGACTGAAGATGTGGTAATTTTGGATTGATAATATGAAATCTATGTTTGGGTTGGCCAATAGGTTGACTCGAAATCTAAACAATAGGTTCTAAATAATGGCGAGTGTGTCTTAGTAGATATTGGAGGGGAGTGAGTTATTTTCATAGGTTTTTTCTCCTGGGACTCATCAAAATCAACAGTAAGATTTTAAAATTTGAATTTTTATATGGAATTTTCTAATTGATGCTTAAGTTGCAAATAAAGTTGTATGTTATCTTGAATTCCCTTGTTGCATTTTAATTTTTAATTTTTATTCTTCTCTTTTCGTTTATTATTTTATTTCTACTACCTTATTTTTTTACACTTCAATGCCAAGTTTTAATACATAGTTTACTCCTCTCAATCATAAACATTAATTTCATGGCTGATAGTCAAAAATCCCTCGAGTACTCTGTATTTAGGCTCTAGTCACAGGGTATTAAGAGGGTTCAGTTTAAATGAGATGAAGATGTATGATGCTTCTATTACAACATGCCAATACCAACATATGATGGTTGTTTTTAGAATGTAGGAAATCTGAGTTGATCCATTGATCAATCCAAGCCCCAAGCTTTGATTGACAACTTTCAATGGCATTGATAAGCCTACCGCCTTTCTCTTAATTCTTATATAAAACATATGGAACTATCTACTGATTTTGAGATGAATGAGTATTATAACTCCAATCTCCATGATCTACATATGAATGAGTTAAATAAGTTTCTTGTGCTCATTGCTTTTAAAAAAATCTAAAAACTACAAATACTATTCTTGTATATGAAGTTGCAGGGTGCTAGCTCAATGGTAGAGCATCTACATTATATAATGTAGAAGATTGGTGGTTCGATTCCACCGTGTCCTCTAAAATATTGTCTTAATAACACCCCCCCCCCTATATATATGTGTGTATGTGTGTTTCTTTTATATATATTTTAGAAATATTGGTGCTAATGTGAGGCTAAATTGCCCTTTTTCTTGTAGTGTGTGCTACTAATAAGGAAGCAAAAACATGAGCTAAAACGGAAGCCCACTATGTTCTACATCTTGAAGTAACATTGGTTGAAAAACTTGGCGCTAAAACATGGTGCAAAATGGGATGCTAAAGTGGTAGCAAAAATGGATGCAAATATGGTGCTAACGAGGATGCCATTTAGGAAGCAAAAGTGGATGCTCTCTAGGGAAGCAATAACAGACGCTCTATAGGAACCAAAATAAGATGTTATTTAGGAAGCAAAGTTGGACATTATTTTGGAAGTAAAATGTGGTGCAAAATGAGATGTTATTTAGGAAGCAAAGTTGGATGTTATTTTGGAAGTAAAACGTGGAAGAAAAATAGGACGTTATTTAGGAAGCAAAGTTGGACATTATTTTGGAAGTAAAACGTGGTGCAAAATGGGATGCTAAAGTGGTAGCAAAAATGGATGCAATATTGCATGCAAATATGGTGCTAACTAGGATGCCATTTAGGAAGCAAAAGTGGACGCTCTCTAGGAAGCAATAATGGGTGCTCTATAGGAAGCAAAATAGGACATTATTTAGGAAGAAAAGTTGGACGTTATTTTGGAAGGAAAAAAATAGACGCTATTTTGGATGCCATAAAGGATGCTATCTAGGATGCAAAAAAGGACGCTTCAAGTTTTATCCATGAAACGTCCCATTTAGTGTCTAGTTTAACCACTCAATGTAATAAAAAATTACACTAAAAAGGGACGCTAAATGGGACACTAATTCCAGGATTTGTTGTAGTGTTTAAATCATTATCAGAGGACTCAATAGTTAACTGATCTTGTCTAAATAATTATCGAAGCTCATCAGAGTTCTAAAACACAACTCAAGTGTCTAATTTAGTGTTAACTAAGGCTAACTGACTGTGGTAGGTGAAGAATGCACCTCTCCTGCATGCAGCCATACAAACCTAGTGCTAAATGAATTTAGAAGACTAGAACTGAATGTAACTGACTCCTAAGTCACTTGACTAGTCACTAATTGAATTCAACTGATGAAGGTTGGTATCGGCACTCCCAGTGGCTCCTAAATTGTAGGGATTAATCTAGGAGGATCCCAAACTGATGCATTTAGGTGCAATCAGTGGTAGCAGGCCTCAATTAGTGTTCCCCACACTTTAGTAACTGGAACATGCACCTCAATTAGGCCAAGTCAACCCAATGGTGCTAGTGACTAAAAATAGACTAGAAGGACTCTTGGTTTAAACATGACTCTTGATTTAGACATATGGCCAAATTGGACAAGGGAGGATTAATAATCCTAACACCTCCAACCCCCCACCCGCCCCCCACCTTCATATTTGCATACATACAAAGACCACTTTCTCTTGAACATCTAACCCTACTTGAAGCTGCTCGTTCTTGGTCTTTCTCGCCTAATAGGAAAACAAATTCATGGAAACAAAAATTGCATCACAAGATTGTTAGAGTCTATCCACAATTCATTTCCATTCCTCCCTTTGATTTTTCATCTTTTGAAAACATTTTGTTGGATTCTTCTATACAAACCTTTTCGTTCCATCCATCAGGATATTGGAACAACAACTTCTGAAATTATTTCTCATTGGCATCACATTAAAGGAAAATATGTTGTCTGGCATGTTGAACATGCAAAAGAAGAAAAATTATTTCTCATTTGTTGGAGCGAACTTCTTCTATACAAACCTTTTCGTTCCATCCATCAGAATATTGGAACAACAACTTCTGAAATTATTTCTCATTGGCATCACATTAAAGGAAAATATGTTGTCTAGCTTACCATATTTTGTTGTTGTCGAATTGCTCTATTACAAAGGACCCTTATGGGATGCTTTGAATCCTACTTATGTTTCAATATCTCCTATAACAAGGGGATCCTGTAGGAAACTACCACTTTGTATGGCATGGGGTTTAACAATTCATAAAGCCCAAGGTATGATCCTACAAAATGTTACAATAGACATTGGAAAGACTAATAGACAAGGGCTCACATTCACTGCAATATCAAGAGTAACATCTCTTTCAGGCCTTTGCATTTCTACACCTTTCTCTTTTTTCAGATACTCCCGAATGTAAGACAATCCATTTGTCCAATGTAGGAAACAATAGGAAAGCTTACTTGCTTCAAAGTCTTTAAAACCAAATTGTGGTTGAAGCTTCTCATTTTTTCTCTATAAATGTACTATTTTTATTTGATCACTTGTTAAACTATTTTTATTTGATCACTTGTTAATGTAAGAAATCTACTTTTTTTTCAAGAAACATCCAAGAAATTTTGAAATAATTTCCTTTTAGACTAAACTGTCTCGAGAAACTGAGACATTCAATGTGAAAGTTATTAAGTAGGACAATTATTATATATCAGGAAATAATTAACATATAAAATTTTTAGATCAACTCTTATTTCCTTAAATGAACTTTAAATAAAAAATAAAAAAAATTCACATTTCGGATTTCCAATTTTCGAAATACAATACCAATTTTCTGAAATCGGATATCGGAAACCACAAAATAGAGTTTTTGTTAAGGGTATTTGTCGTATTTGCAATTTTTTATTTCTGGTATTTTGGATATCAAAAACCGGAGACTCGAGCTTTTGTTCAAATGATTTGCTGGCTTCC
>LPNX010592300.1:139745-150728 GCA_001517045.1 Pseudotsuga menziesii | reverse complement strand
ATATATATATATATGTATGTATATATGTATGTATGTATGTATTTGCATTTGTAGGTACATGTTATTTTGGGATTTTATATTTGATATATATATGTTCGATAAATTGATAAGCAATTTATCAAATACCGAATACAAGTTTCAATCATTTTGAGATTGTCATTGATATTGTCTACAACTCCAATGAACAACCTCCTAGCTTACCATCTTTTGTTGTTATCGAATTCCTCTATTACAAAGGACCCTTACGTGATACTTTGAATCCTACTTATGTTCCAATATCTCCTATAACAAGGGAATCTCGTAGGAAACTACCACTTCCTATGGCATGGGGTTTAACAATTCATAAAACCCAATGTATGACCCTACAAAATGTTACAATATATATGGGAAACATTGATAGAGAAGATCTTACATTCATTGCAATATCAAGAGTTACATCTCTTTCACGCCTCGGCATTTGTCCAACGTAGGAAACAAGAGGAAAGTTTATTTGGTTCAAACACTTTAAAAGCAAATTGTAGTTGAAGATTCTCATTGCTTGCTCTATAAATGTACTATTTTTATTTGATCACTTTTGGATGTAAAATTTGTGCTACTATTTCAAGAAACATACAAGAAATTTTGAAATATTTCTTTTTAGACTAAACTGTCTAAGGAACTGAGACAGTCATTGTGAAAGTTATTAAGTAGGAAATAGTTATAGCTATCAGAAAATAATTAATGTATAAAAAATAACATATAAAAATTTTAGATCAACTCTTATTTCCTTAAATGAACTTTAAATAAAAATAAAAAAATAAATTCGCATTTTGAATTTTTGATTTCCAAAATACGATACCCGATTTCCGAAATCGGATATCGAAAAACGAAAATTCTAGTTTTTGTTACAGTTATTTTTCGTGTCCGCGATTTTCGATTTCCGATATATCGGATGTTAGAAACTGGAGATTTACATTTTTAAAAATTAATTTGTTTCTATTGCTAAATTTCTGTGGTGGTTATTTATTGATGTTGCTTTCGGAGAAACCACAGTAACAAAATGACCAAGTCGACGTTTCGGATCCATATCAGGATCCATCATCTGGACAATGTCGAATGTGGAGAGAGTGAGAGACATTGATAATTACTAGAACCGGGTAAAAAAATTCTACCGTTGGCCGCGGAGGCTAGGGTTTGCAAGGTTAAGAAAAATTATTTAATCCTATTTTAATTGTAAAGTGTGCGGGAAAAATTAATCCTTAAACCTATTTTTCCGAAAAAATTTTATATTAAATTTTTTTTATACAATGGCTAAAATTTTTAATAATTAATTATTTAAATTTTTTTATATAAAGTCAAATTTATTATTTTTAATAACAAAATTACATTTTAAAGCCTATTAATGTGTCCAAACTTAGGGAAAAAATTTTAGTTTCATTTTAGTTTCATTTTATTTTAATTTAATTATAATTTCATTTAATTCAAATTCAACTTATAATAAGATTTTTAATGAAATGTGATCTATAGGTTAATTTTTGGGTTGGGACGGTTAAAAGGTTGATTTTAATATTACTTTAAATTCCTAAAGTTATTGGAATGAATTTAAAAGTTAAAATGTTGATTTAAATTTAATTTTTATTTTTATTTTTTAAAAAACCGTAAAGTTTTAAAAATGTTTTAAAAAAGATCATTCAATTTTAATTTTGAATTTTTAGGTTATTATTTTGTATTAAGGTTTTATTCAAGGATATAAGAAGTTTATATAAAATTTTAAAGTATAGTGAGCCAAAATTAGAAGTCAAAAAATATTTATTATTTTCATAACAAATTATATTATAAAAGCCTATTGATGTGTTGAACTTAGGGCTAAATTTTTGTTTTTACTTTAATTATAATTATAATTTAGTTCTAACTTATAATAAGATTTTATAGGTTAATTTAAGGTCATGAAGGTTGATTTGAATTTTACTTTAAAAACCTAAGGTTTTAGAAAATGTTGATTCTAATTTATTTTTAATTTATTTGTAAAAACCCTAAAGTTTTTTAAAAAGATCTTTTAAATTAAATTTTATATTAAGGTTTTATCTAAGGACCAGGAAGGAGACAAAGGGATAAAGGGGAAGGGCTAGAAAGAGGAAAAGGGGGCAGAAGGAAAAAGGTTAAGGGACAGAGTGGCCTTTTCGATTGAGAATAGCGGGAAGCCAACTAGTGCTCACCTCGAGGCCACCATCCCTGTTTAGGTTGTGTGGGAGTTTAGTAATCTCTAAGGCCTCTCTAAATTTTCTTTTAAAGTAGTGGTCTTCTTTCGCGAGGATAATGGTGTCTTCTAGGAAAATGTGATGTTTGGTTTTGGCTACATGTTCCACAAGGGCTGAGGAACGGATACGTTCTTTTTTAATGTCCGCCCCATGTTCTTTTAACCGCGTGTGGAAAGAACGTCCCGTCTCGCCTATATAGCTGATCTTGCATGAACAGGGGATCTTATAAACCCCTCTGATTTGTGTATGATCAACTGGATCTTTAATGGATCTCATTCTTTTCTTAATGGTCTCTAGGGGTTTGAACGAGGTCGTAATGTTGTTCTTATTGAGAATTCTAGAGATCTTATCAGTCACCCCTTGTATATATGGTAAGTAGGCTCGTGGGTTGGTGGTGGTCTTGTTGTCAGAGGTTTTCAAACCCGTAAGGCTCTTGTTGTGGGTTTTGCCGAGGGTCTTGGTGACGACCTTGGGTTTGTAACCTATGTTTGTCATTAGAGGAAATTTGGGGTCTAAAATGGGCCTTATAAAAAAATGTGCCAAAGTAAGTTTTTGTGAGTTAGAATTCAAGAACCAATAGAATTTCAATAAAATAATTCAACCATAATGGTTGAATTGAAATATTTGTCATTAAAAAAAACTACTTTTTTTTGTTCGTATTTTTGACATATCTCATTGTGTTTTTACTCAAATTTCGATCGGGAGAGCTCATTGGATGCGGAATTTGATTCCGCATCTAACGAGTACCCACATGGCATACTTTTGACGGACCCCGCTACCCCAAAAACAATAAATACCTGAAAAAAATGTGATGATGACATCATCATCACATTTTTTCAGGTATTTCTTGTTTTTGGGGTAGCGGGGTCCGTCAAAAGTATGCAGTGTGGGTACTCGTTGGATGCGGAATCAAATTCCGCATCCAACGAGCTCTCCCGATCGAAATTTGAGTGAAAACACAGGGTGATATGTCGAAAATACGAACACAAAAAGTAGTTTTCTTCTTTCTTCCTCCAAAATTAATCAATATTACTTTATTATTTTAACTATTATTTTATTATTTTCCTTAGGAGGCCCATTTTAGACCCCAAAATTCCTCTAATGGAAGACCTCTTTGAGGTGGTCTTTCTCCTTTTTAATATGTTCCAAATCCGCGATCCTCGAGGCTCTCATTGCCAGGGTATTGAGAACACCTATCTTTTGGGAAGGATGGTGGTGGGAGTCTACGTGGAGGTACCTATCCGTGTACATCTTTTTACGGAACACCTCGTGTGCAAGAGTGCCATCTTCTTTTCTCATAAGGAGGACATCTAGAAATGGGATGCTCCCGTTTTCCTCAAGTTCCATTGTGAATTTGATGTTGGGGGAGATACTGTTAAGGTGTGTTAGGAATTTCTTGAGTTCATCTTCACCTTGTGGCTATACCACATTCGTATCATCCACGTACCTTTTCCATCTTGATGGTTTTAGAGGATAGGAGTCTAGGGCTTCTCTCTCAAATTTTTCCATAAAGAGGTTTGCAACAATGGGTGAGAGGGGGGATCCCATAGCTACACCTGTGGTTTGCTCGTAAAATTCACCTTGGAAGTAAAATAATTTGTTGCTTGCCAAATTCCGATTCCCGATATTTCAGATATTGAAACCAAAAACATGTCCTTCTTTGGTATTCCTATTTGGTATATTTATGTATTCGGATTTGTGGGTATATATTATTTTGGTATTTTGTATTTGATGTATAGATATATGTATTCAATAAATTCATAATCAATTTATCAAATACCGAATACAAGTTTCAGGCATTTTGACAATGTTTTAGTGCCAAAGCGAACTGGTGGTTTGTTTGTTAATAATCCTGAAAATTATATATCATAGTCTTAGAATTTAGTGACAGTAGCATGGAATTCAAAAGCTTTGTTTGAAATCTTAGCATTGGAGTTTTTTCTATGTCAAATCTTGTAAACAAAATTTTTGGTGGCCGTAAAAAAACAAATTTCTTCAGTAGATGTTTATGTTGTAATTTTAAAAATGAAAGCATATTTTTCGCAAAAACATGTCCATGAGGCATCTCTACGATCCAAATAATGGTTAATATCTTTACAAAGCAATGTCTACAACTCCAATGAACAACCTCCTAGATTACTTTGTATATTCATGAACTTTTGCAAAATAAAATCGAAGTGAGACATCAAAATATATTTGATGCATATGCGATAAATTCAATAGGAAATAAAGTATCATATGGATATACAATTAATTGAATGCGTCGATCACAAGCAAGTGAAATCCTGCCTCCTATACAACATTCAGATTTGAACCCTGCTCGCCCCTTCCAAAGGGTTCTAGCCCTTCCTAGAATTGTAAAGTCATAATTTCTCTTCAAGAATTACAAATTATAATTTTGGAAACTGATGTTAGACAAAAGTGCTTTATACACAATGAAAATGTTGTACAAGCTAAAAAAGAACAAAATGCCTCAATAATCAATATTTTCATAATACAAGCAAGGTAGCAAACAAGAGATGAAATGAAAAAATGTGAAATTGCTCATTCCTTCATATTCCAAACTCTAAAGCAAAATTTAGAAGTCAAAATGATGGATAAGCTCCAACAATGTAGCAACATTAAATTATTTGTTTAGGCGCAAATAACTTTTGCATCTTTTCTCATATCTATAATTGGCTGCAGTCCACTTACTTGTTATTGTGGATCAGAATTGGAAAGATTCTCATCACCCATCCCATGTCACTCCAGAAACTATAGCCCCTGCATCGGAAGTAGGACCCCCAACTTATCTTCCCATCTCCTCCCATTCCGGTCTTTGATATGACCATGTTGGAAATTTTTTCTTTGACAACCATGAGAGGGGAAATAATGACGCTCATGAGTCCTATTTTTGTGCACATAAAAAACCATAAATGAGGTCCAAACGATATTTTCCTCAGTAGGAGCTCTATTTATTGAATAAATCTTACAAATGTTATTATGAGTTCGGTATTTTCATGATGTAGTATATATCTATATCTTGGGATTAATGTGATCTATATAGAATTCCATCATCTCTTGGACGACGAGAGGTCACTTAAACGTACTGAAATATTTTAACATCATCATAACGCTACCCCTTTCTAGTATAACGTCATCATATTAATCGCAGAAGTGACTGTCATGCTAACTTGTTATCAGCCTCAAGTTATCTCATAGTGTGTGAACTTGAAATTTGTCACCTCATCAATCCCTTCTTATGATGGTATGGATATTTCCTTGTTTTGAGTACCCCTGCTTCTCTACCATACTGTGTATAAACCCCATACTAATCTCCTGTTGCTTAATCATTAAGGCATCATCATTATCATGTGCTCCAAACAACATATATTTCAAATCCAAGATATTTCAGTATGTTTAAGTGACCTTTTACGTAATCCAAGAGATGAGGGAATTAGATACATATCACATTAATCCCAAGCTATAGATATATACTACATCATGAAAATACCGAACTCATAATAGCATTTCGTAAGATTTAGTCAGTAAATACAACCTCCTACTCAGGAAAATATCATTTGGACCTCATTTATGGTTTTTTATGTGCACACAAACTGGACTCGTGAGTGTCATTATTTCCCCTCTCATGGCTGCCGAAGAAAATATTCCCAACATGGTGATATCAAAGAGCAGCATGGGAGGAGATGGGAAGATAAGTTGGGAGTCCTACTACCGATGTAGGGGCTATAGTTTCTGGAGTGACATGGGATTGGTGAATGAGAATGTTTCTAATTCCGATCCAAAGAAACAAGCAAGTGGACTGCAGCCAAGTAATATGCAAAATCTATTTGTTCCTAAACAAATAATTTAATGTTTCTACATTGTTGCAGCTTATCCAACATTTTGAGCACCTCTGTTTTCGTTTCCATTGCTTTCAATTTCTCTATTTGTTGTGACTTACATAAGGTATCATTATTTGTTTACCCTTCTTCTCAATTGTCTTCCATCATCATGAGGAATGAAAGTGCAACAGGTTTATTCTCGAGGCTTCAAGATATGGTAGTATGCTATATCCTTTCTAAGCTCCCTATTAAACAAGCTATCAAATGCTCTGTTCTTTCTCACATATGGATATTTCACTACACCCAAATTCCCCAACTCACCATCTTTCCCCCACCCCTCCTTTCGGATGATGAGGAGGAGGAGGAGATCAGGTTCAAGTGTTTCATAATGAATTTGCTCATAAATACAACACTGGAGAATATAATCTCGAACATTTTGCTAAAGCATTATTTAGACTTGGAAGATATTCACCTTTACGATGATTGCAAATTTAGCTACCAAAACGTATGGAAATGGTTCCACCTTTATGACGATTGCAAATTTATCTACCGAAATGTATGGAAATGGGTGAGGATTTTAGCGTAGAAGAATTTCCAACACATCACTCTGGACCATTACAATTTGGAATATGAAGCAACGAGCAACTTCACATTTTGTCATTTCATCTCTTGTTTACTACCTTGCTTGTATTATGAAAATATTGATTATTGAGGAATTTTGTTCTTTTTTAGCTTGTCCAACATTGTCATTATGTATAAAGCACTTTTGTTTAACATCAATGAGAAAAATTCCATTTTCATTTATCTTAAGCCTTTATTTCCAGCAATGTCGTCGGATATATAAATATTGTTCTTCATATATTTATATATAATGAAAGTTTAGCAGTGACATTTTTAAATGAAATAATCCAATGTGATATTATAATACAATGGAAATGTTATTCAGAAATACGAATTCACGGAAACAAAAATCGGAATATACAGTGTTCCTTATTGGAAAACATAGGAAAAAATCTCTGTTCCCGTAATTCTACTTCAAAAAGGTATTTCCGGATTTCGAAATGTCCGATTCTGGATTCTTAATTTCTTTCTTGCCAACTTTTGCTTTTCTCTTTGAATAAATTCCAAAGCGTAAATTGGAAATTGGAATTTACATGTTCGGATTTAACATTTCGTGTTTTTCAACTTGTAGTTTCCTCATGAAAATTCAAGCTTTAATATTCTTCTTTGCAAATTTATTTTTGTCCACTTTCTGAAGAACGACATGCAAAATGCACAATTTTGATACGATTTTAGTTCAAATATTTTTTATTCCCATTTCCGCTTTTCGCTGTGTAGAATGCAAAAGCGTGAAACACCAAATCTAAACTTTCCCAGACTTTCTATTTCCAAAGTTTCAGTTGCGCGCTTTAATTTCAACTTTTCGCTGGTCTCTTAACATCTTTCTCTAATACATTACATACTTATTAATTACGAAATTTACCAATATGCCAATTGACATGAATTGGCATATTTTTTTTAAGTGTAGTTGTAATTTTTCATTTAAATATGTTTAGCCTAAACAATTTAAACACTTTCACAATTTCTATAAATTTTAAGTTTAATACTTTTTAAAAAAACCATGTTTAAATTTATTTAATTCAGTGTGGGACATAACTCTTTATAATATATAGTTTTGGATATAACAAAGGTGCTTAGGATCAAGAATATATAATCTCCTTTAAATCATATCAAACACACATTAATAAAAATAAAAAATAGACATCATTATGAAAACTCGAAATCTAATGAGTGGCGACATTACTATTTCTAAATGTCTAACAAAAATAATATTAAAAATACAAACAAAACTTGATCAAACTGGGAAAACTCATTTTCCAATTAAATAAAATTACAAAACTATCCTATGAAGTGATACTAATTGACAACTTAGTATTAGGAATCAATAACCATTCACGAGTTGTAATAAAATAGTATGTAAATTAAATAAATACATTTTTTCAATGTACATTTCAATGTCAAGCTTGTAATGAAAAATCACTATATAAATAAACACATTTAATGCATGACCAAAGTATGATCAATATACCACAAATATAGAGAAATAACTCAAAATTGATGAAACAAATTTAATAAATAACCATACAACATAACATGAGTAATAGTGTTATTTTATTCAATTTCAAAACATTACAATCTTTCCAAAACTACAAACGTTTCAAAATTGTGCACATCCTCTGTTCCCATTTTCAATTCTGCGATTTCCCCTTTCCAAAATTTTGCATTCCGCACATCCTATGTTTTGCATTAAGGAACGCCCGATTTTCGATTTCCGACATTTCAGATTCCGAAAATCCTATGTCCCTTGTTTTCTAACAACAAACGCCATATGCTCCAATTTCAGATTCCCCAATTTTCGGGTTGCGACATTTCCAATCTCGGAAGGTTTGTCTTTTCAAATAAAGAAATGTCGAAGTTCCTATTTGCGATTTTTGATCTCCAAGTACCAGAAACAGAAAAACTTTGATTTTGTTAAAATTGTTTGGTGTTTCAAGTTTTATTTTTTCTACTCGTATTCTTTTCTCTTTGCCAGAAATGTTTATGGTAAACTTTAGCTCTCCAATTGGAGCCTATATCTTATTTCCCAATTTCGGCTTTCAGAAAATTCTATTAAACAATGTTTTAAAATAAATGAACGATAAACCCATTCAGTCATCTTGAGGTCAAATCATATTTAAAATTCATATTTATTAACATAAATAATTGTTATTGGATCTTTAAATAAATTTCATATACCCAAATAAATCGATTCACATATATTACATCTTTAAACTTTAGGTTTATAAAGATAATTAATATATTTAGATATATTAGATCTTTAAACTTCATATATATATATTTTTTGTAAGTCTACATTGCTATTAATCAACTATACAAAAAATATAGAATATTGAGAATTATGGTAAAGTGAAAATAGTGGTCTAACAACCACCCCAATCCGTCAAAAGTAGAAAGTGTAAAGAGCATAAAAACCATACATAAAATGGAGCCTTCTTCCTAAGTAAAGTTTAACAAAATTATAGAGATATTCAAAAGAGCCACAATAACCCATGTGATATATGGGGGGCTACGTACAAAATACTATGAAGGAATGGTTATGAAGAGGCCTTGAAAAAAAAACTAGTAGAAACTTAGAGGTAAACAAAATGAAGCGAAATAGATAGAAACGAAATAGGAACGAGTTCATGGGTTAGCACCATTGATAGTGACAGCTAGGTCCTGTGTGTCCTATGTTTCCTCAACGATATGACAAGGCCCAAAGAGTTCCTAGTCTAAATATGGTAGACTGAGATTCAGCGCCAGGACAACCGCTTTCCCCACAAAAGCATCTGCCTTCTCCACTGAAGCATCCACTTTCCCCATAGCAGCATCAAATTCACGAGCTTGTTTGGAAAGATTGTTAATTGTAGTCAAAATTGGAAAAAGAACTGTAGATGTAGCATGAATGGTAGGGTCGACATTCGTTGAACCAGATGGATCCATAGAGACACTACTACTACCTACATCACCCAAGGAGTCAAATCCTAGGGCTAATTTTTTTCAGATGGCCATGGCATTTCTGTATGTTATGACCATATCTAATTCCACCATTTTGGTCGTATTTGTGAAATTGCCAACTTAGTATGGTTCCATCTTGCTAGTATTTCCTCCATGAGGGTGACCATCATGTTTTTGGCGATCCAATAGTGGTTGAGGCTGTCACCACCAATATCACGAGCAAGGTTCTTGTTTACAAGTATGGTTTCCTAGTAATCTATTATGGAATGAACTTGCAGAGAAATTCCATTGTTATACCCATCTACCTTTGTCACCTGCGCCCCTCATTGCGAACGATCGCGACCACTCATAGCATGATAATATGTGCCACACTGCTTGGACATAGTATGATGGTTCATATGTAGAACAAAACCCAACAAAGGCAGACAAAACGGTTTTTACAACAAATTCTGGGAAAAAAAAGTGCCCCAAGACCTGAGCAGTTAGCCAAGAAATAGCTCAACGAAATTAGGGAGAAAGGTTCATAACCACGCTAAAAACAACACGAGGCACAAAAACCATTAATGGGGAGAAAATATTGTTGTACTACTTCCACTCCTTGACTAAGCAAAATTGCATTGTAACCAGATAACGAAATGACCACCGGGTCAAATTGTGCCTTAGCTGAGTACTGACAGTGTCCTCCATTGAAGCTGATACATGCTAATAGAACTTCGTCGACAAATACTAATTAATGTCATCTCAGACAAAATGGAAAGGGACAAAGAGGTTTATCCCTACCAGCCATCGCACGCATACAAAATTTTTTATGAACTTGGCGGAGAAATAAGTTACGCAGAAATAATATGAACATACATACTAAACTCTTATTTCAGAACATCTATTTAACCGATAATCTCCATGCCGCCTTCTTGTGTCCCTGTCGAATAACGAAATATAATAACCGGAAAAATTAATCATGATCGTGTTGTACCTAAACTCACCAATGGAACCTACTGTAGCAATGGAGGTGCCACTCTTCATGATGGACGTGACTACCGAATAACCTGTAATCACAACATTAAAATTCAAATGTTGACCAACTTGGCTAGCCTAGATAGCAAGACCCGCTTCATTAATGTGTAATGAGTGCCGGATAGGTTGCAATGTGATGGTATGAAAAGTATAACGTTGTTCTGCCACAATAGCCCTACTCGTTCCATCCTCGCCAATATGAATCTCATCCGCATGCGAGGTTAAACTTCATATTTATTAATAGAAATAATTGTTATTATTCAATCTATAAACTTCATATACCATGCTCAAGAAAAATATAAATCCAATACAATTACAAAAAAATGTTTCGTAGAAATTTACTGTATAAA
>LPNX010592300.1:118072-139548 GCA_001517045.1 Pseudotsuga menziesii | reverse complement strand
TTTATTTCCGAAAAAAGATACCCGATTTTCGAAATCGGGTATCGAGAATCGAAAATTACAGTTTTTGTTAGGGTTATTTGCGGTATCTGCAATTTCCAATTCCTTATAATTTGAATATCGAAAAATTGGATACTCAGGTTTTTTTTGAAATAATTTGTTGGCTTCTCGATTCGGATTCGCAATATTTCCGATATCAGAAACTGAGACATTCCGACACGTGTAATGTTAATTGAAAAGGTGAACATACAATTTCGGGAATCCCAAATGTTGGAAATTGAAAATCAGGGAATCGGAAATAATTTTTATTATTCAATCTATAAAATTCATATACCATGCTCAAGAAAAATATAAATCCAATACAATTACAAAAAAATGTTTCTTAGAAATTTACTGATTAAAATTCTTTAAAATGATTAAATTTTAAATGACTTTTTAACTCATTTCTCTAAATAAAATAAAAACATATAATTTCCAATATATATAAACAAATTAAAAGCACATTATGGGTTATTTGATATGCAATCTCTGAAACACGATATGCAATTTCTGAAATTGGGTATCCGAAACCAGAAATTCCAATTTTTGTTAGGGTTATTTGATCTATCTGTGATTTTTTATTCTCGATAATTCAAATATTAGAAACTGGAAACTCAGGTTTTTGTTGTTATCATTTGTTAGCTTCCCGATTCCGATTCGCGATATTTCGGATCTTGGAAACCGAGACATTCCGACACGTGTAAAGCTAACTAAAAAGATGAACATGCATTTTTCAGAATCCGAAATGTCGAAAGTCAGAAATCGACTAATATGAAATCGGAAAATAGGGTAGTGCTCTGTTTTAATTGAATGTGACTCTTGCTCTGTTGCAAAAATATTATGACATGTATTGGTTATTTCATGCTCTGTCAATAAAATGATAGGTATTAGTTTTTTGGCTAAATGAAAATGTTTCTTATGAGATGGTGAAACACCCTTGTTGTGTTTTAAATGAATCTTACTCCTGCTCTGTTGCAAAAGGGTTGTGACTTGTATTGGTTATGTAGCTTTATAATGGTGTAATACTCATGTTATGTCAATAAAATGATATATATTAGTTTTGCAATTCTCATATTTGATTTCCAGAATCCAAAATGTAGGATTCTAGATTTTTAATTCTTTTTTGCCGACTTCTTCTTTTTGCTTTAAATAAAATGAAAAATATTGAAAAATAACTGATTACTAACTAACTGTATAAGGACACTTAAACACAATGAGTAATGATTTCAAGATAGAACTATTGCAATATATAACAGATGAAAGAAAAAAACCAATTAATGTACAAACATGCAAATCAAGATTACTTCTTTCAACTTACTTTAGGGCAACTTAACAAATAAAATTGCAAAGAAAAATATCCAAAGTGTTAAAGACACACAAATTGCAAGTACAAGGAAGTCCAAATAACACAATGTCTATCTCTCTTTAAATAATATTACAAACTTACAAGAAAATAAAATATTCCCAAAACATGGAACTACACAATCAAATAGTTTCTAGGCATGCCAAAGGGAGGAACACCACTTGGAAAATACCTCGAGAATGTCATCGACTTCCTGAAATGAGCATTCCTCAACTGAATTTTGGTCTTGTGAATTTGGGAGGAAATATCCTCCTCTCTCATTTTCTTCCATTTTTTATGAACAACTGTATCCGAGCTATCGAAGCATGGGGAGCTTCGATCCATTTCTTGATTTCTTGCATCGTAAGTTGGCTGATTTGTTGGATCAACTCTTTAGAATCATCAAATTGTTTTTGCACTTGTTCCAAATGAAGTTTAGGTGAAGGTGCCTCATTGATAAGATCCAGAATAGGAAAACTCAAATAGGTTAGCAAATTTTTTCTTGCATTGATTAAATCTTCAAATGAATCGCAGATACCCTCCCATGTCTCAATGGAAACTTCAGTTGTTTTGACCTGTAACTTTTCTAAGATTGGAAAGCCATCAGGTCTTTCCTAAATATGCTTTTTCCAACCTGTTACTTGCTCTAAATCAGTGGATGCGTTTCTCATTCAATGATGGTGATCCTCAACGGTTTCAGAATGATTTCTAAACTTGTCACACAACCCTTGCATCTCATCAAAACAAGTATACAAATCTATCACAACCTGTTGGAACTCTTGCTGTACTTTACAGAGTACTTGTTTGAAATCCTCAGGTGTCATATCCAAAAAATATGAGGCTTTTGAGGCTAGATGAGAATCTTTCGGATGTCGATTGACATGAGCAATTTGTTCTGCTTGTTGCTAATTCAAAACGTCTACATTCTCAAGCTGGTGCTTGAGTTGTTCAACTTTGTTTTTCCATTGCTGCACTCTGACTTCATGTTCCCATTTCAACTAGATGATTTCTTGTTCGTGCCTCTTTTTTGCTTCTGCTAAGTCCTGTTTGGCCTTCTACAATTCCTTCTCTTTTTCACCAAGAGCCAAACTTAACTGTGAAACGGAGTTAAAATTAGCTCTAGCAGAAACTCCCATGTCAGCTGCTATGTCCATATCCCCTTTCTGAATATCACTTGTGCCTGTCTTCCAAATGACCTGACCAAGGGAAGGAACATGCTTTTTTGAGGCTTCTTTCGCTTTCTTGGCTCCCCTTTTAACCACAACTTTATCCTTTTTACTCCAATAATATTTTCCCATGGATACCACTGCATCTTCTCCAAAATCTGCCATCTCTTATGATGATGAAATGGTCTGGTGGTGGATGGTAACCAGGGAATCAGTTTGGGTTTGGTTTAAAGGAATGTTTATGCTGAGGGCGGAAATATCCATAGGAATAGAAGCAGAGGTAAAGGTGAGTGATGTAAAAGAATCAGACATAGACAGATCTTCCTTTTGAGAAAGATTCATAGAGGCACAAGGAATGTCCTCCTGAAACAATTGGGGAATTGGGGATGTAGGAGAAGTATCAATAGGTGAATTAACTGAAAAGGTGGGCATCCTACTAGTAGCTCCCATTATTGATGACAAATTTACCTCGGAAAAATAATGCTGGAAATATTATGAACGTAACATACTAGGAAAGCTTTGCATATTGGGCATGGATGACAAAAGGCTAGTTATAAGAGCCTTAGGGTCTTGGTCCACATCCGTATTATCAATTTCAATTTGAGCGCAATATAAATAGATTACCTTCTGTGTAGAAGCATCTTGGACAAGTGTCTGCTCTTTCTTGCCAATTAAGATTGAAGGCATGAGATTTTCTTTTGTGGGTGCTTCTACTAGTTGAGCCTGTTCAAAACCTGCTTCAATCTTCTGTATTTTAGTCTAAACTTCAGTTATCTTTGCCTGAGTTTCACAATTTATTTTGTGTTCTGCCCCTTTCTGCATTGTTTTTTCCATTGTGGTAATAAAGGGGTTGGATGAGCCTTCAAGGACACATTTTCCTTTGTCCTTCGGTTGAGAAACAAGAGAACCAATAGAACTTGGTGCATGTTCTCTCGCTTCTTGTTCTGAATTCTCCTTTTCAAGATCTTGTTTTATTTTTAGTTTATATCCTCTTTCTCGAAGAGATATTGTATTAATATCCTTTTAATACTGGTATAGATGGGACTTGTTCTCTGTATCAGTAATTTTATGGATTTCCTCCTGAAAATTGGTAGCTCCTCAAAACATGGAATCCTCGGGATTGTTTTCAAGAATGTATTGAAATTTCACGTGTTCATGAGCAAAGAGATTAGCCAAATATGCCATTGGGTCATGCATTATTTTGTACGCCTCCCTTATTTTCATAACATAAATCTCCTTTCCCACCAAATACGCATGAGTAGGAATCTGTAGCGTAAGGTTTCCAAGACTCACAGGAAATTTCAGACATCCCTTCTTAGGTTTGGTCAACCTGGGTAAAACCCCAAGTCTGATAGTTGAATTCTTGAAGCACCATTCGGTATGGAAATATTCTGGGAAGCAAGTGGACTATATTACTGCCCCAAATGCTTATGTAAGATGCTTGTGTAAGAGAGATATTATCCTACATACTAGTCGCTAAACATTGAAATCAGTTCCCTAGCACGTAGAAAATGCAGGAGCATCAACTTTGAAAATATTGAAGTAAATTGACCCGAGAAATAGTTCACGGAGTTCATAAACACGAGAGATGAAATTTTTCATCCCACATATTAGTGTAATATATATGAACCGATGGATATTTGTCTGTCCAATTCCAATTTAGGGTTGGGAAAGAAGTAGATGCACAAAATGCATCCATTACAAACCCTGACATGTATAAAGATGGTTTACGGTTGTTGGGGGTTTTCTCATATTTTTCAATTTCCTCCCGCAAATTGAGCGACAGAATTTCTGCCCAGTTGAAGGAGTGACCTGTAAGCAGGATATGGTTTGCCATAAGGACCCTATTTCTCTTTGAATAAGGAACAATTCGGTAAACCATATAACCTGCAAGACATGTCGGACAACAAGTAAAAGGGTTCTCTGAACCAAGAAACTGGATATGTTGCAAGTGAAACGGGAATGTCAAGTGTTGGGTCTTCCAGCCAAGATTTCACCACTTCTTCGTAATTGAATTTGGCATGGCTTTCGTCAAAAAATTTCAACGAGAGAAGCTGCTTGGGGGTTGGAAAAGCGTAAGCCGTAGCAAACACACTGGATGGAATGGAGCAATAACAACATTATCGATATCATGAAATATTCCAAGCTTAGGGTATACGTGATCCAATGCCCACTTAACAAGGTCCATGTAAGGCATAAATGGGCGTCTGGAAGAAACATGATGAAGTTGAGAATTGTGTATCTACAGGTAGGCATGTTGGTCATGAGCAACACAGGAAAAGTCATCATTGTCAAAAATAGCATAAATTCTGGACCATTCCAAATATGAGTTGTTAGACACATAACCACTCATGTCAATGAAAACACTGGCATTTGGATATTTGTATTTCTGCTCTTGAAGAGTTGTTTTAGATCTGGTATTCCTGGTCATGACAAATACCTTCTCTGATTGACTTTTAGAAACCATGTCTAAAAACGCTGTGAGTTCAAATTTAACAGAAAAAATGATCAATGGGTGAAAATTACAGGTAGAAACGCTCAGAAAGTCACAACTTTGAGTGTTGGGACACATAGGATATCCACTGTATAAAAACCCTGAGCATAGTGAAAAAGCATGAGTAACAAATATAAAAATTAATCGTAAGTTCGAATCTTAAAAAACCCAACTCAAACGGAAAAAGACTCTAGACCGTATATTTCGTATGTATAAATGGAAATTGACAAATTTTACTTTTCATTTTTGATTTGCGGAATCACAAATCGACAATTGGAAAACAAACATTCAGTCAAAAAAAGTGTGGTGTTTCTAGTTTCTGATATCTGGATTATCAGAAATACAGAATCGAGAAAGGAAACAAATCCAGTTTCCGATATCCAACGTATCGAAAATTGGAAATTGTGAAAGAAACCTTCAATTTTATCTAAAGTGAAACTTCTGGTTTTCGGTACTCGGAAATTAGGAAAGTAGATACATAATAAATCGAAAGCAATATTGCCGATATTCGATAAGCGAACAGTCGAAAATCGAAAATCGGGGAAACAACAAACGACTTTAACAAACCTGAAATTTTCTATTTTCCGCAAATCGACAAGTAAATATTTGACTAACACACTTGCGAGTTTTATGATTTCCACAATCCTAAAAGAAATATTTCCAACCACCACGATCCAAATATCATAAGACCCTTCATACCCAAACATTTCCTTCTTGAAAATTATACGACTTTGTGATACAAACGTTGGAAATTGCAAAGCGAAAAAAAACTTTGACAAACCTCAAAAAAATGCATTCCTGCTTCCCTATTTCGGAAATTGAAAATCACAATCAAGAAACACAGGTTGGAAAACAAGTTAAAATTTATTACAAAAGTCAATAAGTCCAAAGATAAAAATATCATTAAGGAAATTTTATTTAATCAAAAATATCTTGAGGTAAAATCTCAAATATTAGTATTAATTTCTGGTCTCCCAAGGTAAGTCAGAAAAGTTGAGTTGCGGAAAGAGACAATATTTTTACCCTCTCGGCGTTTCTTCACACCTCTTGGTGAAAATTTTAGTTTAAATGGATTTTAGGGAAATTGAAATTAAATAGAATTAAGTACTCTACTTTTTTTTTAATAGAAGTACAGTAATTTAAATGTATTTTAGGGTAATTGATATTTGTATAAGTTAAGTTATCATAGATTATTTGTTAAATTCCACTTAAATTATTATACATCAAAGATTGAAAGTGAGAACATCTTGAAAGGGAATTAAATTGATCCATGCCACTTTCAAGATAATTCTCATCATTCCATCCCACAAACCTGATAACAACATTTTGTAACTAACAATCTACGAAATTGACCCATCAAGCTTCCAAAATGATTTTCATTATCCCATCCCGCAAACCCAATAACAACATCTTCTCATGGGCAATCAATCTATGTTATCGACCCATCCTTCCATAAGGTGTGGAGATTTAAATTGAAAGTTGTCAAACTCAGAAGCTTGTGACATTGGATTCTAGACCCCAACCTGAACTTGGGTGAAAGAGGATAAAGGAAAAGGATAAATCGCCATTCCTTTACCAAGTTGGGTGCATATTTAGAATATAATATATGCATTTGACATTGTTTCTACATCTCATGTATAGCACCGCCAAAAGTTGACCAGATCAGCAGGGGCAATTACTCGCTAGCATGAGCTAGGCACCCGCTTTCACTATGCGTTTTTCCATTTCCAATACAAAAGGTTACTGTGGTGGTTAGGCCTAGAATTTGACGGGTTGTGAAACATATTTTCATTTTTTTAACGTATTTGACAATTGGAAATTTTTTTGACACGTCAACAGCTACGTCCTGCAAAAAATTCAAATCGTCAATTTGACTTCTACTAATATTTATCACGTGTCAAAAATTATAGTACCTACAGAGGCATCATGGGACTTGGTGAGTGGGTACTTATCCAAAGACTGATTGTTGGTTTAATCTTCTTATCCAAAGACGTTGACTAGGCAGCAACCTGATTCTTTTATAGGGTGAATTGCTAGTTAAACTCGTTCTGGCAGTTTCATAACAATCCTTTAATGACTATTTCTCAATTCCCTAATTAATTTGGTGTAAGTTGTAACCTCTCTTTTCAAGTACGGTCTTTTCCTGTTGGAAACCATTGATTTCTACACCTTTAGTTACACAAATTACCATCCATCTTATTGCACAAGTAACATTTTTTCTACCCTTTTTCTGGTGCAACTACCGTGGAATTGATAAATATTGTTGCTTCAAACTCAGGTTTTAGATTCAATGACTTTTGTATTAATGTAACCATTCAGCAATATCTCCACCATATGTGAGTCTACATTAATAACTCAGTAATCTTACACAACATATTTACTTAAGATTTGATGCAGTTTAGAGGGATAGTCTTAATGATTTTAGAAACCCCTTTAGTGAGTTCTATTTTCTATCTATTTTAAGATATACCTATGGCATCCGACCCTCGCTTTAGCTTATACACCTGCAACGATATAAAATAGCACATTAATAAATAAATAATGAAAGGAGACCTGTATAAATAAAAATAAACACAACGAGAGTGAGCAGAATTTCTGATAACAAAATAAGGATTGTTCATTTTGATTTTGTGCATTCAATGGTTTGGTAAGGTAGCATGTTTTTTTTTAAATGCATTCACTGTTTGCTTTCAATTCCTTGGATAGCCCCAGATTCTCTTTTTATGAGATTTGGCTATTTGTTACAGTAGTGCTTATTTACTTGATTTGCATGCAATTAAATTATACTAACTTAAAGGTAATTTTCATTTAATAAAGCTACTAATTTGAAGTCCAGAATAATCTATGAAGTGACATCCTTAATAAAGTTTAAGCAACTGTATTTGTTTTTTTTATGGATTCGATGCAGAAAATCTAGCGAGCTTGTGAATATGTAATAAATTACGATCCACAAATACAATTTCTAGAATTTCCATTAAGTGAAAAAAAACATCTTTCTACGACTGTGAACATTTGTTGAAAAAGTAAGTATCCCCAGCTACATGACCGCAACTCATGGAACACTTTCTGTTCACCTAGCCTAGATGCTTCGACAACATTTGCAGGTGGATCTTCGAGTTTTTTAAGAAATACTTTCTTGTTGCTGAAATACATTTTTGTCCAAAAATACTAGTCATTATCTATTTATGAGGTCCAAAAATACTATTCATTATCTATTTATGAGGTGAATTTTCACTAGTATTGTAAAACACGTTTTTTGATAATATAAATTACAGTTACATGAGAAATTATTTTTGTATATTTATTTTATTGTTTTGTTTTTTTATTTTATTTTATATAATTTGATATTTTATATACAAATGTAAATAAATTGGACACTCTTGCATTTGAAGAAAACGTTAAGCGCGGGGCATTGAAAATACAAAACCGTCATAGAATTTTTGTTTGACAGGGGAAGTATATTTGAAATTCCAGGCTTGGTGGTGGTGTGTATTATTTTCATCTAAAATATATTCTTCACAATTCATTGGAGATGAATCCAGGTTTTAGATTCTTTGTTGATTTGGCGGTTTTTTTGAACAAACTTCAAACTCAAATATATTCTTCACAATTCATTGGAGCTGAATCCAGGTTTTAGATTCTTTGTTGATTTGGCGGTTTTTTCGAACAACCTTCAAACTCAATTATTATCTTCTCTTCTAATTGAGAGATCGGATCAATATTCCAGCAAGAAGTACGGTTGCGTCTTTGACTCTTGATGGCTCAAGGTTTGTAAATACATTAGTCTACATAATTAATTAATTTATATCGCATTTCTGAAGGAGGAGGGTTCCGGTGCATTTGCGTTTCCAGGTTGTGTTGTAGGGTGGATCTACGAAGCGTCATACGAAGATACATTTTTACAATGAATAATTTGAACATCATAACAAAAGGATCAAGACTACGGGCGCATCTTAGTCAGTCACCATGAATAACACAGAGGCGTTCGGCCTGAGATCCCGTGACTGTCAAGAAAACCATGAAGACGTTGAAAAAAATGGGAGTACCATATCCTCTGTCATCGCCATGGATAGTTTGCCTTTTAAGTACCTTTTCGAGAAGTTCCTCACACCCAGCGACATGGGCCAACTGAATCTCCTGGTGATTCCCAAGCAACATGCTAAGAAATATTTCCCTCTAAACGACAATTGCGGGCAGAAGGGATTTCTCTTGGATTTCAAAGATAACATGAGAAAATTCTAGTGATTCCATTATTCATATTGGAAAAGAAGTCAGACCTACGTGTTGACCAAGGGCTAGAGTCAGTTTGTGAAGGACAAGAAATTGGAAGTTGACGACATTATTTCATTTCGGAGAGAATTGGCTCAACCTAGGCAGCTCTACGTCTATTGTAAATGCGGGAGGCCGTTGGATCAGCCCCAATTTGGAGTCGGATCCCACTCTGTCCAATCGATAGGAAGAGTAGTATATCCTACCTAGAACTTGGCTTTGTTGAAAAGTTTAAATTAGAGCCGAACCCAGGGAACCGTCATCAATAATGGAAGGTTGTGTTAATTCAGATTGGGTAGGCAGTGCCATCGATAGGAAGAGCACTTCAGGGTGTTGCTTCAATATAGGATCGGTTGTGATCTATTGGTTTAGCAAGAAATAGTCTTGTGTGGCACTGAGTATAGCTGAAGCAGAGTATGTTGTAACTTGTTCATCTAGTTGTGAGGCAGTATAGCTGAGAAAGATACTTTCTGATTTGTTTGATCTTGAATGCATACCCATCTTGTCGTAAAGTTCTAGTAATTATCCCAACGCCTTTATGCAGTTCAATTCTCCTTCGGGCTCTTCCCTCATAAAAGAAGTCAATCATGTGGATGTCGTGTCGTATAACGACGTGCTTCCTTTCTATTTCTTTGGCCTGCCCATTAAGTAGACGGTTCAAAGTAGGTTTTACAACCTAAAATTCGATGGATTGCAACCTATGTTCTTGCATAAAAACCTCCACAACTATGTTAATTCTGGTGGGGGAAGCATTAATATCAAACCACAGCATCTTTTATTCAACCCTGCTCGGTTGTCCTTGGCACGAGAATCCGGAATGGTAGAACACAAAGCGACATCAAGTTTCGATCCCGCGACCTTGAAAGAAGTAAGACATTTCAGAGTTACTTTGGTCGAACCCCAGAAAGTATCAGAAAGGGATAATGCTCAACTGAATCTATTTTCTTCTTAACACAAAATGAAGTGGAAATGCCATAGCACATTGTGTGGATACCAATCCCCTCAAAGGTTATGATCAATTAGAAAATTGAGTGCAACAACACACAAGATCCAGTGTTCATTCATGTTTACGAAAAAAAGGTTCCTCCTACATGCATCGATACAATGCACCATGGGAAATTCAAGATAAGTCAAAAATATTTGTCAATGACAAAGGACACAAAAAATATGAACCTTTACGTAACGACAACAGGTTAACTTTTTGTAACATTCTTGTTCTTTCAATATGGCGTACTAATGTTGATTTTCAGCGAGTTCTTTCACGTCATGCAGTTTTTAAATACATTGCAAAGTATGCTTCAAAAGCTGAGAGAAGATCAGAAAGCTATCAAGACATGTTGACAAGAATTTCCAATGTCATTGACTCTGAAATTTCCTCTATATGTGCATATAAAAAATTTATTGCTGAAACAATTGTGGAAAGAGACATAGGAGCACAAAAAACATGTCATATGTTGCTAAAGATTCCTCTTGTTATTTCTAGCTGTAGCTTTGTTTCAATTGATGTTGGTAGAAAAATATTCAAAAGAGTTTCTTCAAACTCAGATAACAACAAATTCTTGACAAGCTCTGTTTTTTTAGAACTATACCAAAAGAGACATCCATTTATTGAACACCTATCTTTGATTGACATTGCATGATCCTGGTCTTTTAGTGCACAACGTAAGAAAGAACTATGGAAGCCAAGATATATACTTGCGATAGTTCGTGTATGGAAACGGTTATGTGAAGTTCCTAATAAAAATTAATTTTCCTTTGAATATTTTTTCCTCAGTGAATTACTTCTCTGTAAACTATTCAGAAACATTCACATTGATATTGGAATCAACACAGAAATTATTTTTCACATTTGAAGGAACTTTCGATATCGATCTTGAAATGTCAATAGGATACATTTGGCACCAGATACCATTGAAGAAGAAGATGATACCCATCAAGAGGAAATGAATAATGACAATGACATGGATGTGTGGGATATTTTATCTCGTCTCGTTCCTCCTAATATTGTTCAAGTGTCAGACATTGAAAATCTTGGTCACAGAGACTTTGACTTGATTCACACGTGGAATAGTACTACAGATTCAAATAAAAAATTAGAAGACCCAACATATTTCATAAAAATGCATGTTCAAGAGGATCCATACCTGATCTCTCCCATTCTAGATCATCTTATCCATCCTCATTTTCCAATAACCAAAGTCTTTGTTTTGAAATGGTTATTGAACATTTCAATGAAGAACTGAATGCAAACCCACTCAATATGATCATTCAAGGAACTGTAGGAACTAGAAAGTCTTACCTTATACATTGCATTTTGCAAGAATTTTTAATGCATTCAAGAAATGGAAAAATCCCTCTACTATTGCTAGCACCTACTGGAGTAGCTTCCTTCAACATACAAGCTAAAACAATTCACTCAGCCCTCAGAATTCCTATTAAAGACTTCAAATATTTACACAGTAAATCAATTCCTATATTCCAAGAAAAAATGCAAGATGTTACACACATTTTAATTGATTAAATGAGTTTCATTGGGCCAAGGTTGTTCATGCAAATTTATTCACGTCTACGTGAATAATTTCTATAAAAAAAGTCAGTTCCATTTCATGGAAGATCATTGATTCTTAATGGAGACCTTGGGAAGTTTCCTCCTGTCAAAGATAAAACATTGTATGTAGGAAACACGACTAATAAAGATTTATGGAAATATTTCAGAAAGGTTGTTACATTGGACACAATATTTCATCAACAAGGGAAAGATCTAACTCAAGTCAATTTTAAAAGGTTGCTAACAAACATCAGAAATGCAAAACCAAGAGTGGATGATTGGAATATTTTAATGTCACGAATAGATGCATCTATGGAATCTATTGAAATTAATACTTTCAATTCATAAATCCATTTGTTTCCAATGAACGCGTTGGTAAATGTACATAATAGATGCATGCAAAAATCACTTAGAATTCCTATAGCACGATGCATTGCTGAACATGGGAAGAATAATTATTTTAATGATGTTGATGATGAAAAAATTCATCAAGAAGTCATTTTATGTCCTGGTGAAACAGTCATGTTGACATGTAACTTGTGGGTGGAAGCAAGGTTAGTAAATGGAGCACTTGGGGCAATTCAAAACATCATTTTCTCTGAGGATTTAAACGACCACCACTACCAATATATATTACAATATTTTTTGATGATTACATTGTTTTACCATGGGACATCAAATATCCAAATATAGTACCAATAGCACCTGCTTGTAGAAGAAATCACAAGAAAATATGGCATTGTGTATGGCTTGGGCTCTCACCATAAGCAAATCACAAGGTTTGACTTTACAAAGGGAAACAATTGAGATCGGTAATGCCAAGAGGCAAGGTTTGACCTTCACAACAATTTCAAGAGTAAAATCTATTGATGGTTTACAGATATCTCCGCCCTTTACATTTGAAAGGTATGCAAAGATGGCCAAAAGTGCATATGCAACAATCAGGAAGAAAGAAGAACAACACTTGCAATCCATTTCAACATAACCATATGTTAAACCAATTAAATTCTTTTCCATATCATTCCAAATTATCACACTCGTTCACATTTCTAAATCCTAGATCCAACTCAAGATTGTGAGAAATTGGGAAGTTGGTTATGTCACGAAGAAAGATATTTGAAGTGTGGGACTTTGGTTATGTCATACAAATAGATATTTAAAGATATTAAAAACAAGATTGGAAAAAGAGTTTGAACGAAATAATGCGCATTGGATTTCAATACCAAATGGAGAGCAAAATTAAATATCGGAATTGTTCTTTATAATTATGTAATGTGTTTTGAAATTGATTGTAAGGGGTTATTGGCAAGTACAATGGACAAGTAAAATTACACATTGGAATTGCTTTTTTTAACCAGAATCAAGAATATATATTAATTTGAAAAACACTTTGAAGAACTAAAACTGCTAAACTTAAAAGAGAAATCCTAATGTTCATTTCATGCTTCCTAAAGACTATCAAATCTTTTGAAGGGTAAATTCTAACAAACTGGTGATTGAACAAAATGAAAAAAAACATCTGAAACTAACAAGGATGAAACACTACATTGTCTTGCCTTCAATCCCAGGGGACTAGACAACCAAAGTTTCCTCCATTGGAAGCACACCTTGGTCTGGGGAGTCCTAGTAGTGACTGAATTGGATCATTTTGGCCGTCTTCAAAAATTATTCATTGATAATTTCTACAATACCCATCATCTCTTTGAGATCTCGTTCATTATCACCAATTTCGGAATCATGGAAACCCATTTGATTGGTAATATATCTTACATCAGAAGCAACTTCTCTGTCTTCCTGAACACCAATGCCCACCATCTCATAAACTCGACATTCACCATTGAAATACGAATTGTGTCTTTGGGCGCCCATGAGAGATCTGAAAACAACATCTGCAAGTGCTGCACACTACCTTGTTCTTGGTTTCCACTGAAACATTGTAGGTCGCCCCCTTCAAACTTGTAGCCAAAGGGGGAGAAAGGGAAAGGTCTTCAATATAAAATGCATCCATACTTAGTGTTGTCTATCTCTTCAAGACCTCGAGTAGCTCCTAGAGGGGACACAAATTTAATGCAGTCTTGAGGAGGGTACTTCCAAATTCTAGATGGAAGCCACGTGTAGTGGGGAAATTCATCGCATCATCGTGGGTAGGTGGCCAAAGGGAGGGCCCTTTTCCTATTTCTCCCAACCTTGGCTTAAAACTTTTATGCTTTGTGGTGTGTCTAAGGGATATACTTGTAAGACTTTGAAAATGATTTTTGAATTCAACCATTCCTTGTTAGCTTCTGGTGCCATGATTGGCGAGCTTTTTGACCAAACCATTATTTTCTCTGAGGATATGAAGATATATGACTTGTTGAATGAGGTTTTGGTGATGAATATAATCATATATTCTTTTGCAATTGGTAGAGCAATGGTTATATCTCGATCTCATCTTCTGAATGACTTGCCTTGAGTCTCCAAAGACCATGAGCTTTGAAATTTTAGATTTACCTGCCAATTCCAGGTTGAAGGGAAGAGAGAGCCATTTTGCTTAATCATTGGTTTGGTTCCTAAGTCCCCAAGCATAACTATTTACTATGTTTCCTCCAAGATAAAAAAATAATCCTCCCTCACCTTGTCTCCCCTTACACATCATAATTATTACTCACGATAATGTTATGTGTTTTTAAATTGATGTTTTTTGTAAACAAGAATATTATATTAAAATGAAGCCTTCAATACATCAAAATTAATACTTTCAGGGCCTAAAAACCCCAGATGTCGACATGACTATTGAGACACAAAATTCACATAAAGAAATTCCCCTTCTCTATCCTTGCCCCTACCTTATACTCCCTTCTCCCTATTACAACTGAAAACATCATTTTTTGTCACAAAAAGAAGCTACAACACTTTGTATTTTGAGATATACTTCTTAATGGTATATGCCTCTAGGTTTCTTCTAAGGTCCAAGTCCCAAGTTTTCTCCCTTAATCATACATATGACCTAAGAATTATACATACTTTTATTTCCTCTGATTTCCCAATATATCCCTATTTTAAGGCCATGGATCCTTTCAAAACGCCAATTTTGTTGTCTAAACACATCATTAGTATCACTACCTGTCTAGAAGCTTGTTTTAGGCCAAGGCCTAAATTTCTTCTCTTAACTAGCTTGGTTGAGGGGTAATAAACCCACCACTACGTAATCTAACCTTAAAATAGAATCAATGCCCAAACATAGAGGATAAAAATACTATAAATAAGTTATATGCATGGTTATGTGTGTTGACCATATTTCATAGTCTTAGATTCTTCAAACCTTATATTATGGCTCAAGGTAGAGGTTTCCTCCCTCAGTCTAAGTCCAAGGATTAGAGATCCATCTCAAAACCTAATAATAACATTAATATCAATAAATCAATTTAATAAGATAAATAAAAATATAGCAAATTGAATTATAACATTTTAATTCAAATCATTTTTCTTACTACTTTATAATAAGAATAAATAAGAAATTGTTATATTTAATTATTTCTCAATATTCAAGAATCCTATGTATTATTTGCTTAAATAATATTACAAATGAATAATTGATTTATTTATTTGAAAGAAAACTAATCTAGTCATTTAGAAAATAGTTATTTTTGTTGTTGTTTTGTGTGTGGTGCTAATATCCATAATTAAATACTATTTCTACATGTCCATGCCACAAATAAGTCCTTACCACCACTCTATGACACGTCCCAAGATAAGATTTCTCTAGCCTTATGATTAATAATTAAAATGTTGGCACCACCATATGGTACTTGCCAATATCATATTTTGCTAGCCTAGGATTAGTGATTAGAATCTTATGATAGTGTCAATGGCCACACATAGAGGCTAAGAATACTCTTTGGGAGATGTTCGATGACCTTTGAAGTGTCTTTGTTGGTCCTAGAATCCTAAAAGCTTTTTTTTAGGGCCAACTGTAGATATTTTCTTCATGTACCATGTATATGGATGTGAGATCCTTGCTTTGTGTTGAAAACTAATAATGAGAATATCCATCAATAAATTCAATGACATAAATAAAAAATTCTCAATTGAATAATCAAATTTTAATTCAAATAATTTGTATTGCTGCTTTATAATAGTAATAAATAAAAATTAGTGTTTTTAATCACTTGTTAATATAATATTTGAAATCTTCTGTATTTATTTGTTTAAATAGTATTAAAATTGAAGAGTTAAAATAAATTATTTAGAAATAGATAATTTGTGAACTTGTTGTTTTTGTGGTGATATGATTGTTGCAAGCCAAAGTATGGTTAAAATTAGCAAGTTGAAGGATTGGTTGTTTAGGACATTTGATATGAAGGATATTGGAGAAGCAAAACAAAATATTGGACATGGAGATACATAGAAACAGAATAAATGGTAAGTTGTGGTTATCACAAGTGAAGTATGTGGATAAAATACTTTAGAGATTTGGTATGAATTAGGTGAAACTAGTAAATATCCCTTTGGCTTCCCATTTTAAGCTTTCTTTAGGTTTGTGTCCTAGTAATGATGAAGAAAAGGAGCTTATGTCTTGTGTACCTTATGCAAATGAAATAGTTAGTTTGATATATTTGATGCTTTGTACTAGACCAAACATTTCACATGCAGTTAGAGTTGTTAGTAGGTACATGGAAAATACAGGTAAAGAGCGCTAGGAAGTAATGAAATGGGTGCTTCGGTATCTCAGAGGCACAAGAAATTATTGCATCACCTTTGATGGTTCAAGTGATGTGATCTTCGGTTATGTTGATCCATATTCTGCAAGTGAGTTGGAAAAAAGAAGGTCCACTTATAGATATGTATTTACTCTTCCAGGTGGAGATATTAGTTGGATGTCAAAACTTCAAAACATTGTTACTCTATCCAATACATAGGCAGAGTATATATATGGTTCACATGCTTTCAAAGAGGAAATCTGGTTGAAAATTTTGCCAGGTGAGTTTGGAAGATTTTAGAATAATGAAAAAAAATGTGATAGTCAAAGTGCTATACATTTGGCTGAAAATGAAACTCACGACAATAAGACAAAACATATTCTTGTAAAATACCATTTTGTAAGCCTATGATATTGATGAAGGTGGAGTGTTTCTTGAAAAGGTCCAGACTCAAAAGAATTGTGTAGACATGTTCACAAAGCTAGTTACATTAGAGAGGTTGTAGTGGTGTTTAGCTTCTCTTAGCTTGTAGTAAATGTGATGAATATATAATGGGAAAGGTATCAGGTAAATTGTTGTCAAGGTGGAGGTTGTTGGATAATGTGACAACCAATTCTCATGAGTTTGGATTATGGAATTTTCTAGATGTTGTTATTCTAAATTCACTTGAGACCAATCAACTCAAGTTAGAATGCATAATTAATGTGCAAGTTTTATGTAAGTGTGTAAGAAGAGCTATAAATCCATGTAAGCCCATAGAGGCAATTATCATTATGTGAGTGAATGGTTGTAATCCTAAAGGCTGTTGTAATCTCCATGTTTGAACAATAAGGAATACTAATACTATTTTCCCCATGGGTGTTTCCTTTTTGAGAGTTTTACCACGTAAAATATCTGTGTCAAAGTTTGTGTGATTGCCATTATGTTTTCTGTCTTGACTTCTACCTTATTTAGCTTCTATTTATAACCAGAATTCCCTAACAACTCCCATTGTTTTATCATATTTAATAGGTTATCATTGTTCAATTGAATTTATGATTGTACTCTTTGAAAATTGGTGATTTTCTTTCAACATTTTGAGAGGGTAGGATTTTTTTCAGCTAAAACATTGAAGTAATTTTATAATTCGAATTTCCATTGACTTTGTATTATAAATGACATCCAAGTTTTTTAGCAAAAGTTTTATTTTAATTAGTTATGAGTTTGTTGGATTCATTTTGGTTGGTTAATTTTTTTCCTAAATATTTTCAAAAAAAATTATGGTTTGTTGTTTCTTTTATTTAATTGTGACAACTCTCTTATTTACAAATTTTATATTTTTTATTAATAAATTTAAAAATCCTATTCCACACCTCTACTTGTATAACGAAAATAAATACATACTAGCATCACTGTGGGAAGCAATATGTTGAGTGGAGATGGTTATTTAGACAATCTCGTAGTTACACAAATGTGACAAGTGCACATGGAGCTGATAGCTACAAATCAACCTAGATGATCAAGAGGAAGAGGTCATGATAACATCTACATAAGTGGAATTACGAAAATAATAATAATTGAATGTTTCTAATAAGGGATACAAGGAACAAAGTCCTTTCCTTTGAAATAATATTGAAATGAAAATTTGGCAAAAGGTTGAAAGAACAAAGTCCTTTCCTTTAATAAAATATTGAAATGAAGATTTGGCAAAAGGTTGAAAGCTTTTGTAAAAACATATGTTGTATTTTCTACATTGTTTTAGATTAGTGTATTTTTTGGGGGCTTGTTCTTAGTTTTCTTACTTAAGTTTTGTTTTATAACATTATAAGTCCCAAAGTGGCATTTACTACTACAAGAAATGCATGGAGAAGATCTTAAAACGACATGTGATTTCTCCAAATTTTTGTCGTTGTTTAGCTGATGTGAGAGGTATTAAAGTATTTTTATGGTATAGACATCATGTTGTCATGGATGTTGTGAAGAGGTGCAAGTATAGCATTGAGTTGTAATTTTGAAATTGAGGAGGACCATGCTAACGACCAATCAAACAGATACATGAAGAAGAGCAAGGCCAAGACCAATGAAAAACGAGATACAAAGATACATAGTGGTTCTGTTGTTAGAAGTTCACTCCATTAATGTATAATATTATGTGCTAATGAAACTTTACATAAACACAACATCATTAACAATATATCACATTTATTGCCAACATTTGTACATAGAAATTTTTTAGTATGTTGCAGTTTTTTTCAGAAGAAAAAATCTTGTCTTTGGTATTTATATTGAATCAAAGGGCATAATACATAATTGGTGTAAGATCAATACAGACATCAGCAAGAGTGTTCCGAGCTGACAGGAAGAATGGTAACACCATAAAGGTCTATACTCAGCATACAATGTGGGAGAACAAAAATATCTACATCCATAAAAACAAACATCTATTCAGAGAACACAAAGAGAATCTAGAAAACTCCAAGAGGACCATCATCATAAATCATAGACGGATCAAATAAGTTCCATAACCAGTACCATAAAGAGAGATAGAGCCCAACTCTGGTACTAAAATAAAAACTTAGAAGAGTTTGTAATCTCCATATATAATGACAGAATCGTCATATAACTCCGATATATGACATAGGCCTGAATCCAGATCTAGGGCCTCTCTGGAGAAGCCATCCGTAGTCCGATTGTGCTCTCTGTATATATTCTGAAAATCTAAGCTAAGAAATTTTGTCATCATTTGTCTAATGGTCTCACACCAGTTATCTAAAACCAGGAAAGTTAAGGATGCCTTGCCCAAGGCCCAATTGATAATAACTGGTGAATCTCCAAAGATCTTCAGATAAGGGAGCCCTAGAAAATTTTTCCAATACAAGAGAACCCACAAAGCCAAGAGTTCTGCTTTGATATTGGTGCTGGAACCACATCCCAATTTGATGTGTAGGGAGTGGAATTTACTGATAGAAATGAATACACCTGCCCCCCCTTCCCAGTCGTCGCTGCACCATTGAAGAACCCCACCGGATAAATTAAATCAGGAGCAGGCCCAATAATCATGTGCTTAGTTTTCCTCTCTGGGACAGGAAATATCTAGATAATAATATTAATCATACTGGTGAGAACCCCGAGCGAAGTTCTAGAATCTTCAAAAATGATCTGATTTATGGCTTTCCAGATGCACCATAAAACAAAAAAGGGTAGATAATATTGCCCGAGGTTGTTCCTAGCCCAGGTTTCCAATCGAGACCCAAGAGGCACATCAGAGACAGGCCACTTGCAGTGATGGGTGCCACTTAATACAACAAAAATGGATCTAGTCTCTGAACAGTCCACAAAAAGATGATGAACAGAATCCTCTCCCGATAGACACAAACCACAACGTCCTGGTCCCTACCAACCCCTGGCCATCAGGTTATCCCAAGTTAAGACTTTATTTTTTAAAGCCAACCATACAAAGCACTTAATATTTAGAGGGAAGGACAATTCCCACAACCCAGTCAATAAATTATCCACGTGGGGGCTCAGAGAGGAATTAGCAATCAGATCATAAGAAAGGGTAGCAGTAACCTTGCTATTTTTTTTGTTATGTGACTAAATCAGCGAGTCTGGTTCCTGTCCCAAACAGATACCTCCAATCTGCAAACCGGAGACATAGGAATACTACCCAGACTTTCAAATGCCCCCCAGCTTCGAATCATCGGCCAATAACCACCGTGAAGGAGATTCTACTAAGGGGTGCCGCACATGCTGTAAGGATGAAATCCCATAATAACCTAGGTATCTAATTGGTTTAGGATAAAAAAAGATGCACGGAGAAACACCAATGACCAGGTCAGCACCGATATGCACATCCAACCCATTGCCTAGATTCCAGCTGAGACATCTACCAATCCAGGGGAGGGTCTTGATAAATCCATTCCAGGAAATGGAGGAGTTCTTGGACATGAAATTTTTTCCCTGAACCAATCATCCAGAGACATCCCTTTGAGGTACTTTGCCGAGAGAACACGATGGGGTGTGTGCAAGAAGTTGAGGGACCTTTTAGATGCAATGGTGGAGTGAAGTCAATCACTCTTGATCCAAAAAAAGAAATCATCCCAAGCAACAACGAACCTGCCAAGCCTAGTCCCAAGGTTGGCAATAGGCATGCCAACTAGGATAGTAAGACAAATCGCGCCTCCATTTTAGTGAAGAGAATCGCGTGCGCGATTTCCTTCACTAAAACGGAGGCGCAATTTCGAAAGCCTATTTTTTTTTATAAATTGGCCGAGGCCATCTTTTTCCCATAATCGTGTGGCTATTGGATGAACGAGGACCAACTCTCGACTGTGCAAATGCGATTTTGGGTGTGCTTGAGCCCTCCATCTCCACCTTTTCATAAACCTCCCCTTTGTGAGGTATTTTCCTCATTTCTTTTCTTGTTTTTTTCATTTTCTTCATCAATTTATTTTCCCTAGATTGAAAAATTAAACCATATTAAATTAAATTATGGCCAATTGAAACAAAAACCCAATGGAATTTCCCAATTGAAACAAAAACCCAATGGAAATAAGAACCCCAATGTAAATTGCCAATTGAAACCAATTCCTCAATTTAATGATAAAAATGAAATAATTTTGATTATTTAACAAAATTCCCATGCCCAATGGAAACCAAAACCCCAATTAAATCAAAAAACAAATGAATATATTGGGATTTTTTCCTTGTCATGTTTTATTTTATTTTTACATTTTGTACACTCTAATGTTGAGTATTAAAGTTGTGTATTTTGTATAGTTGGTTGTGATATGATCCAAACCATCCCATTGTATCTATGATAACAATTATTGATTTAGGAATTGGCAAGTGGCCTCATCTAAAGGAATTACTCTGCCTTCCTCATAGAAATATAGTCACCCTCATTAACAATAGCTACCATAGCCTTTGAATATCACCCTCATCAAAATGATAATAATCTTCG
>LPNX010592300.1:107236-117759 GCA_001517045.1 Pseudotsuga menziesii | reverse complement strand
TCATCGTAATAAAGTTCATTAAATCACTATTTCCATATGCATATTCACAAGGATCCTTGTGAATCCATACCAAAATCCACAAATAAACACCTTATAATTTTAATGAAACTTCTCAAAGTTTCTCTTCCAAGAACATCAATAAACACCTTATAGTTTTGATGAAACTTCCCAATCCAAGTGTTAAAATAAGGTATAGTTCAGCTTCCCATGCTTTTAACAAATATTTCGTCTTGAACGAAGGGTACTTTTTGGTTAAGGTCAAGACAACAAAGTTCAACAATAGACTCTATGAACATGAAGATACATAGGTAGGTTGATGTATTTGATTAAACATGCCAATAAAATACTAGATCATACATGATATTTAATCCAGTGGAACCCTTGCAACCATAAAATCCATAAAGTTCTGCTAAATAGCCTTTGGAGTCCAAAAAACATCACACTACAACAAATAATTACATATCTAACAAAATCGTTGCCTAGACTGGTATTTTATTCATCAACAACACATTATGTCGCCTATTCTTTATTGTAAAATTCAAGATCAATTTTTAAATTTACATGATAGATTTAGTTTATATGTCAATAGTTATACAGTTTTCAGTTCTTAGATATGTCATTTTATCATGTGTTTATATTTCTAATGATATTTTATTTGTATTTATGATTGCAGTGGATACTATGGATCATAACAATGCAGAGATATTGAGGTTCATTGGCCATTTGAGAGAGATTGGTTCGGCTTGGAGGGGTGGAGATGAGCTTTGCCGCTCCTTGTCAGATTCATTGTTATCTATTGTTGATATGATCGCAAGATCGAATGATGCATTGTATAGAATCGCATCTTACATGGAGAGGAAAAGGAAACAATATGCTGATGGGTTGAGTTACAACGAGGTAAAAAAACTGAAAATAACAAAACAAAACATCTATTCATTGTTTAGACTGCTTGGGATGGATGACATCCCGAAGATCAGCAGGCCACATATTTCTATTGAGTGGTACACTTTTCCACCCATCAGAGACAACTGGATGGATAGGTGGTACATGGTTTTTGACATTCCCCCTCACAACAATAGGGAAGTACCGATGTACTTCCTCCAAAAATTGTATGCAGAGTTTGTGATGGGGAAACATGTCAACTATTTTGACATGTTGGGCTTCGAGGGAGTTGGTAGGGGAATGCCCCAACACCGACCCCATGATAGGAATAGAGATGCCAATCCATAGATACATGTACCCCATGCCCAGATACTGAGGGCAGACATCCCTCTTGCACATTACATGGTTTCCCAGACACAGGATGCATTTTTTACTCTAGCTGAGATGGTCTCTCGACACACGACCACTATTGACCAGAGAGCGCCCTCTTTCTTTGCTGGTGTACAACCACCAGCTTCTGGTGGTGGAGGGACATCTATTGGTGGGGATAGACCGACATCCCATGTGCCTCAGAGCGAGCCGCATGTCTGCACATTGTGTGGGGGACCCTGTTATGGTCATGGACCAAGACATGGTACCACTACGATGACTGGTGGTCAGGTAAGGACATTGTTTTAAAACTCTGTTATTGTTCAATTTTTAATTGTTCCATACTATATCTAACATATTAAAAGATTCGTAATATATATGCAATATTTACTCTTGTAGGAGATTGATGCCTCTCACGGGGGTGGTACTGCACCCGAGACCCAGAGAACCACAATTGAGGTAATATTTAAACACTTGTCATTTTGTTATTACATGTATAATTTTGTTAGTGCATGTGTTAGTCTTGATTAATTTATTAAAATGTCTAATATTTACAATTTTTGAAGTTGCAGGAACCCCACTTAGAACGTGATGCTGAAGACATTGATATCAACGACATAGTCCAAGGTGGAATTTATGACTACTTGAAGAATGTAAATACATGGGCTATGATTGAATCTTGTTCGAATTATTTAAATTTCTTATTGTACACTCGTTTATAGATCGCTAATGTAAATATAATTTTTAAACTTGCAGATGCTAGAGGCATCTGAAGAGGGGCAAGAAATTGATGGAAGTGGTCACTCCCATGGTGGAGATATGTACTAGGAAGGGGTAAGTATATTACAACATGTTATTTTTTCAGTACATATTATTCCATCCATTCAAATTCATGTCTAACTATGGTAACACTTTATGAATGCAGACATCATCGCAGATCCCTGCATTGCCTCTTTGGTATGGATCTCCCCATAGTCCAAAGATAGACAAGGGGGTTGTTTACACCAGACGAGGTCCCTCTTTCTTGAACAGAGCGAGTGTGCATGAGGATCAACCTACTCATTCCATGGTAATGTACACACTTCCAATGGCAGTTGTTGGTTAGCTATGTATTCACTTCACAAGTGTTTTTTCTTAATGTTATTTTCGCATGTTTACAGCATCAGGATGTAGAGTCATCCGTGCCAAACCTTAGTGGGATTGTTGATGCCGCTGTCAATGCCGCATCTACAATAGGGATAAGTCACAGTGAGGTACATCTACTTGAATATTTGTAATTGTACATTTCATTTGTATTGTTTCTGGACATGAACGATGTCTAACTATTTAATCATTTGGTGAATGTAGCCACATCCTGGTCCATTAGTGCATGCAACTGAGGTTGATGTTCAACCTACAGTTCCTCTTACTACTGAAGAGCACCAGCCTCATCCCCTAGAAATGGTTTTTTCGGTGAGATGTTCATTTTTTACATAATTGATTAGTACTTTCTCATTCATGTACATGTTGATAATTCTTGAGATAATTGACATATTTTTTTTTATGCGCAGAGAAGAATGGCAATGAAGCTCACTGCAAGGTCGAGTACAGCAAAGGCACCTACACCCTCGACACCACAGGATCCTATACCCCCGACGGATGGAGTGAGTCTTTGTTTTATTTACAATTGAGTCATATTTTAAATTTTCAAACTTTGTTGTTGATGGACAGTACTAGTTCAGTTACCTGATCAAGAAATATTGTCATTGATTTGCAGTCGCCAGAGATGCACAGTGGTCGTAGACAAAGCCAAAGAGCATCAGGGTCTGGGAAAAACAAGAGAAAGTTAGAATTTTGATGTGTTAGTCTAGGATAAGTATGTATTTTTATGTACAGTCCAGAGTTGGAGTATAGGGGCACGGTCCAGGACAGATGTACTTTTGTTTGCACATGTACATCAAATATGTTTTTGATACATGTACATTGACAGGCCATAGATCTAGGCCTTATATTTTTGTATTATAACTTTCATGGTATAAAAAATATTTCATATCAAGGCTCTTGAGATATTCATGGTCCAGTCTTTTAAGTGTGATTATACATGTGTGGCGAAGAATGTTTCTATGTGTAATGTTCCCAATTTTTTATAGATTTTACGATTGTATGGAGATATCAGTTATAAATTTGAGAACAATGCACAATTACAATAAATTATGTAATGACAAACAATGTACATTTTAATTATTTTTTACCACGATCCAATTGCATATACGATGTTATATTAACATGTCAAATTGTATTAAAAAAGATGGAACATAGGTCTAATACACATTTAAGCACCCAGCACAGCTAAGCAACTGATCCAACTTGGTGGAATATAAAAGCACCTTACCCACATAACAACCTAACAAACGTTTAAAAGATGCATGAAGTTGACACACTTAAATGATGCACCGGTGTGGTCTACATAAATAAAATTATTTTTTGGCATGATGTCTTTCATCTAACGAGTACATGGGATACACATCAAACCTAAAAGTATCCGAGTATTATAAGGTTGATTCAAAATAATGTTTATGACTATATCCTGCACATTATGTATGTCCTGCACATTATTTTATCATTTTGTTAGTGTACATGGCATTTGATGAATGGCCTCGAGTAACAACTTTGAAAGAGATGAAAGTTATGTGTGATTAATGTACATGGCATTTTCGAAGCATTCGTAGTGTGAAGATATATATATTTTGTGATAATGGCATAATAGAATGGCCACTTGTTTCTAAACATAAACATGCTTCATTACATGGTTACTAACTTAATGGCATTGTCTCCTCCTGCATTTCATCATACAAGCGCTCACATCTCTTATATGAGGGGAAGATCTACAATCGCCTTCAAGCTGACCTTTATGTGAAAAAATTTCACATTCAGTTACTGAGCAAAACCCTAGTTTCCAAAATTGACAAAAAAAATGATCCCTTGTCAATGGACCCAGAGTAGAGGGCCACTCTAGCTCTATCACGATGTACTAAATCCAACAGAGCTGACGGTTCATCGATCCGAGCAACGGTCATGAATCTATGGAACGTTGAATCCCACCTCCCACGGGCTTTTAGGGACACCTGTTGAATCCCTAACTGGGGCATAGAGTGGAAACCGTGCATCAAAAAGGGCTTTCAGTGGGTCATGCAAGCATGTTTAGGCAGGTTCCATGTGGGAACGCTAGCCACACGTTCACGGTCAAGGAATTTGCAAAGCCGACCCATATGTGCAGAAATTGGACATTCACTTACTAAGCAAAACCCTAGTTTCCAAAATTGACCAAAATAATGGTCTCTTGTCCATGGAAGAAGATTAGAGGGCCACCCTAGCACTATATCAATGTCTGAAATCCAACGAAGATGACGGTTTGTCGATCCGAGCAATGGTCATGATTCTATGCACGTTGAATCCCACCTCCTCCAGACTTTCAGGGACACTTGTTGAATCCCTACCTGAGGCATAGAATGGAAACCGCACATCAAAAATGAATTTCAGTGCTTCGTGCAAGCTTGTTTAGGCATGTATTATGTGGGAAGGCTAGCCACACCTTCATGGTCGAGTAATATGCGAATTTGACCCCTATGTGCAAAAATTTCACATTCACTTACTGAGCAAAACCCTAGTTTCCAAAATTAACCAAATAATGGTCTCTTCTCCATGGAACTAGATTAGAGGGCCACCCTAGCACTATCCTGATGTCCTGAATCCAACGGAGCTGATGGTTCATCGATCCAAGCAATGGTCATGATTCTGTGGCACGTTGAATCCCACCTCCTATAGGATTTCAGGGACACCTGTTGAATCCCTACCCGAGGCATAGAATGGAAACCGTGTATCAAAAAGGGATTCGAGTGGGTCATGCAAGCATGATTAGGCATGTTTTATGTGGGAGCACTAGCCACACCTTCACGATCGAGCAATATGTGAATTTGACCCCCATGTGCAAAAATTTCACATTCACTTACTCACCAAAACCCTAGTTTCCAAAATTGACCAAAATAATGGTCTCTTCTCCATGGAACTAGATTAGAGGGCCACCATAGCACTATCCTGATGTCCTGAATTTAATGGAGCCAACGGTTCTTTGATCCAAGCAACGTTCATGATTCTGTGGCACGTTGAATCCCACCTCCTATAGGCTTTCAGGGACACCTGTTGAATCCCTGCCCGGGGCATAGAATGGAAACCGTGTATAAAAAAGGGCTTCCAGTGGGTTGTACAAGCATGTTTAGGCATGTGTTACGTGGAAACTCTATCCACACCTTCACGATCAAGCAATATCCGAATTTGACCCCCATGTGCAAAAATTTCACATTCACTTACTGAGCAAAACCCTAGTTTCCAAAATTGACCAAAATAATTGTCTCTTCTCCATGGAACCAGATTAGAGGGCCACCCTAGCACTATCTCGATGTCCTAAATCCAACGGAGCCGATGGTTCATCGATCCAAGCAACGGTCATGATTATGTGGCACGTTGAATCCCATCTCCTACAGGCTTTCAGGGACACCTGTTGAATCCTTACCCGGGGCATAGAATGGAAACCGTGTATCAAAAAGGGCTTCCGGTGGGTTGTGCAAGCGTGTTTAGGCATGTGTTATGTGGGAACGCTAGCCATAATACAATGTATTGCATTGAAACTAACTAATAAATACCCAAGGTATATCACATTTTGATGTTACTTTGCACTTGCATCATAACAACGTACTAGGTATCATATACTTGCAAACACAAATGCCAAGTGGGATTTCAAATGTATGGTGTAAAGGTGTTTACTTGATTGAAACACATTAATATTTTTGATATACAAACATGAATAATGACCATAATTAAACTAAGGACTATGCGCAACACATTTTCATATGAAATATATATCATGTGTATCAATAGTCTAATATTGTTTTTGATGTTAAATCTTTTCATTGTGCAACTGCAAGCATTGTAAGATATTTTGTAAATGATACAAGACATCATGACATCAATGAACCATAGTATTTATGGTATATATATAATTTTGTCCATAGTAAAAATCAAATGCCATCATGATAGAATAGTGCAGAAAGTTTGAATTGATTTTTGGAATAAAAAATTTAATCTAAAGAATGAAGGATGAGTATTTGAACAAAAACTCTTAACAAGTGAAAAAAATGCTTCATCTATAAGTATGATTGCCTAAGCAATAACATCTTATATTAATATTTCTTGAATTGTTTATTTTAATTACATAAATAGCATATGAAAAAACAATTATATTTAAAGGTTTCAATGATCTCAGTACATGCACACTAAAGTCAACTTCGTGAATCAACATGATTTGAACCATAAGTCCACCAGATTTGAAAAAGTTGAGTTGGACATTAGAGTGATTCTGAATTGAGTTGTGACAGTAAGATAATATTAGGGTTAGGATTAGGGTTTCCTAGGTAGGTTTGTGGTTATGGGCCATGCATGTTAAACAATAAAGCCTAGTTAGGGATAGGGTTTTCCAAGTTTGGCCTTTGTTGGCATGAAATGCATTGTCCAGCTTTGGCCCAAATCTCTTATTATCTTTTATTATCTTTGAAGTAGAGGTGAGCTATCAAAAAGGAAATTATACAAGCCTTAAAACATAAGTTTATTGTTTCGGCATCTTGTTTCCATCATCCTAGTTGTATATATCGGCTGAAAACATTGACAATATTACCTACTTGAAAAATTAGGGTTTTAATCCTGTAAGAGATCCTACAAAGAAATTTGATAGGTATGACCTACAGAGGTACATGTATGTATTCTAATGTTATGTATATCATGTGAATGAGATATTGAAATGTTCATATGATTGATATATATGGTTTATTGATCATATGTAAAATTTGGCATGTTCATTAACTTGACATACAAGATAATTTTTGGCATATTTATAAACAACATTATGGAAAATTTCTCATATCAAGAACAAAAAATTGACATATTCATAAGAAACATACATGGGAAAATTAAAATTGTGATACATACCTCATCGTGCTAGATCCCACCTAATATCATACAACCAAGGCCTCCGGATCATCTCTTATAATGATGGTCTCCATTAGTCTCTCGTGCTATGTATCTGGTAAGAAGTAGCGAACAAGAACACAAAATTGACATATTCATAAGAAACATGCATGGGAAAATTAAAATTATGATACATAACTCATCATGCTAGATCCCACCTAATATCATACAACCAAGGCCTCTGGATCATCTCTTATAATTATGGTCTCCATTAGTCTCTCGTGCTATGTATCCGGTAAGAAGTAGCGTACAAGAACACAAAATTGACATATTCATAAGAAAAATACATGGGAAAATTACAATAATGATACATACCTCATCATGCTAGATCCCACCTATTATCATACAACCAAGCCCTCCGGATCATCTCTTATAATGATGGTCTCCATTAGTCTCTCGTGCTCTGTATCTGGTAAGAAGTAGCGTACCTTTGATGAATTCCGACTAGGCATTGTTCATACCTGGAGGTTTGTACCAATGATTAAGTTGGTAAAGTGATACACACTTGCACCTGGTTTGTAATCCCTGTAAATATATCCACCCTTCTTTCTTGCATTATTGTCATGTGTAAGATATTCACCTTTAACAACCATAGACCCGATGGGGAAGTGGTTGTTTTCATCACCAGTCATGGACATAATGATGGTTTGTTTTCCCTCTATACAACATGCCAACCAGTAATCACCACCCCATTCACTATCTTTTGAGGCAACAACTGCGTATATGTATCCTGCATTGTATGATTATAGGTATATGATCAAATATTTTTCGTGTGATACAAGGCCATTAATGTGAGTTTCAAGACTACGTAAATTTTACAAAAAAATGTTAAGGAAATGCATCATACCAGGTTGTACAAGGTCTGATACATGATCAAAATCTATAGAAATAGATGATTGGTCTTCTTCCAACAGAGTTAACTCAACAATTGGACGTTGATCAAGTGGAAGTGATATACGATCCCATCCATCAACCCAATCCAATGATTCACACACATCCCAGTCACCATCACAACAAGGCGGGAAAAAACAAGATAGTTTTCTAGTCCAAATTTCAAATACTGGGTTATCAGAGCTTCAAACCGAATGAAAGCCATGAGTCCCAGGAACAGTCTTGCATTCCCATGCATGTGAACGATCTATGTCTACCACCTCCCCAAAAAATATCTCCACATGTCTCTTTCTTGTGGATTCTACTCGCATAGTTGATTCCTCTCCCATTACTGACGTGCACCACCTGACTATAGATTGAGCATTTCAAATAGTAGATATTGTAGATATTTTCAATTCCTCTCTTCGTAGGGCTGTTTTGACACATGCTACGGCTCCATCATGCTCTCCTTTACCATGCCCTGTCTTAAAATAGTTCCACATATGTGGAACTTTGTAGTTTTTATGCAATGAACACAACCATTGAAATATGCGTGCATTTTTGAACTGACTAGCACATCCATCAGACCAAATCCAGTGTCGATCCATCTATATGTTCCTGCCCTTCAAATGATCATAGAACATGATGAAGCAATGACGTACATAGTGGAAGTCATGGCACCTATCATCACTTATGTAGTAGTGATATTCCTTTAGAATTTCTCTTTGCTCTTCACTGTTATTTGGGCCATGCCTATATGTAATATGCACCATCAAGGAAACCTACTCAAAGTGATAATACTGAATTTGGATCTCATTTTGAGGTTGTAGAGTGTAGTTGTCGGCAAAATCAACAACTGCAAGTATAGTACCATGAGGAAATGTATCTCTGCATATTCTAAACTTCTCATTCTGCCATCATGCCAAGTGGACATGCTGAACATATTGACGTGTCTTTTCAATAAATTCCTTGACGAAGACACTAACTTGTGCCTGTTGACACAAAATGATCTCAATATTAGGTATTTTTGTAAGTAAGGAATGAAATGCAACTATTCAAACATAAATTTATAGATAAATGCATGTACCTGAGATGTCACCAATTGTATTTTTTTGATTTCTTTCCCTGGGACTATTTCATAGCTGATATATTTGAAACTTTTCATGTCTGTAACCATATTCCCAAATTCATTGTCTCCAGTCTCGTGCATAGGATCAATAATGCCATTCCAGCACAGTTGGAGCAAGTTCCATCCAAACATGATTTTGCATAGTAAGTTTGCCCCTCAGGCCTATTGCACATGATACTATGAATGAATTCTCTTGATGAGGTCGGTGGAATTGTCAAGGAGCAATCTTGCACATGGTTAGTATGCAACACACGACAAATGTATAAAAATGTTTCATAGTAATATTCATATTCTACATGGTATCTACAACAACAAGTGTTACGAAGAGTATTTATTCTAACATACCAGGGCTTACATTTCTCAAAAGATCTTTTCCCCAAATTCAATTGTCTATGTTCATTCCTAAATTTCTCATATAGTTCTGTCTGTGTTATATCAAGAAGATGTAGTAATATGTGGTTCATGGTCCTTTGAACCCCTTCTCAGTTTTAGTACATCCTTTCGGTTTAAAGAAGGCCTTGTGTGATCATGCCAAAAACTCTGCACTAGTCCCTTTACTACATCAACTAGCTTCATGTCACGACGTGGAAACCGACCAATAAAGGCCCAAAAATCTGTCTGGGCGGTTGTGTCAAGATGTTCTCTTCTAATAGAATACCTACGGAGGATTTTTACATTCAAATTAACTAGTTTAGATGTAGGATTGAGAAAATGAAGGACCCTGGTGTTCTTATTTACAATTGCTTGTGACAACACACGATGAGCCGCATTGCGGTCCTTTGACCGTGTGTTCTTACCAATTTTACCAAACGAATCTACTAATCTTTTAACTATATGAGATCTTGGTGTAGAAGAATTTATCATCTTTATCCCTAATGATTTCCTAACAATATTCATGCCCCTATATTTTAACAATGATAAAAATAATCTACATTTATCTCCATCACATTTCGCCTCAAAATATTTATTTAGTATCTGTTGAGTTTGATAAGCAATACTACGTTTAGATAGCGTACCTTCAGTGGAATTGAGGAGTCCTTCATCAACTTGTATACGCTTCGGAGTTCTTCGACGTGTGCTTTCTAATGGAGGTAAGGGGGTTGGATTTCTATCATCTAGTGCATCAACAATATTCTCTGGCGTTTCAGTAGCAACTTGTTGTCCTTCACTCTCTTCCTAGTAGTTGGATGGTGGAAGTCCAACATCCTCATCGATG
>LPNX010592300.1:77495-102062 GCA_001517045.1 Pseudotsuga menziesii | reverse complement strand
TGTTGATGGTGATGATGATGAGGATGATGATGATGATGTTCATGATGTTGATGGTGATGATGATGATGATGTTCATGATGTTGATGGTGATGATGATGATGGCAATGGTGATGATGATGATCATGTTGATGATGATGATGATGATGATGAAGATGATGATGATGATGATGATGATGATGACGATGGTGTGATGATGATGATGATGATGATGATGATGATGAAGGTGATGATGATGATGAAGATGATGATGATGATGATGATGATGAAGATGAAGAAGATGAAGATGATGTTGATGGTGATGATGATGATGATGATCATATTGATGATGATGATGATGATGATGATGATGATGATGAAGGTGATGATGATGATGTCAATGGTGATGATTATGTTGATGATGATGATGATGATGATGATGAAGATGATGATGATGATGATGAAGATGAAGATGATGAAGATGATGAAGATGAAGATGATGAAGATGATGAAGATGAAGATGATGGTGATGATGATGAAGATGAACGCTATTTTTCATTTTACGAAACGCGCACACGATTGGTTTGTATATAACGCGCACGCATTTTGTTTATATAAAACATGCACGTGTTTTGTTTAACTAAATCACGCTCGCGTATTGTTTAAATTCAAAAATTTATTCCCTCCAAATGATAAGGCTGAGCCTCCACCCATGCTTTCGTGGAATTCCTATGCCTATGTGTCTGCTTTGTACTTTGCTTTGGATTCAACATGCATGTGCCTTGGAGTATGATAAACCATGGCTAATTCAGCATTATATCCAAATTGTCAATATGCTCGTGTTTAGCGGTTTGTCTTATTATGCTGCACACCTCCATTTTTTATGAGATTTTAGAAACAGATATGGTTCTTTTTGCAAATTCTAAATATGTAAATTTTAACAAGAATACATAATTTTTTCTATTTTTTTCTTATTTATCTTCTGTCATCACTCATAAACTCAAATAACACACTGGTAGTGTTTCGTCCATATCTCTTTCGTTTCTCAACCATTTCAAAAAACATTGTATGGTGCACTAAATAACACCAACCTCTACATGCTATAAAAAACCCATTTCCAAATAATTGCATTAAGACATTCAAACGCTGCACCCACTATTGACGTACCATTTTTGAGGTTTGATCTCTTAGATAATTAAAAAAAAATTAAAAATATTATTTTTATTATTGGAAAAATAGTCATGCACTAGTCCTATATGTTCTCTATATGTATACTAGTTTTTGTAAGTTTATTCCATCATTTAGACACTCAGACGTTGCACCCACAAAAACATATACCTTATCATTTGTCCCAAAAATAAAAAGTGCCCGTTAAAATTTATCTAACTTTAGATAGTTAACAACATTTTCAATAGAAAAAAAATATAAATTTGGAAAGGTAATTCAATTTCCTACATTTCTTGTTTTTTACTGATTGCAAGATTCATTGTGTAAGTGTCTCAAAATATCCATGCAAGTTGATGGATGTCTGTTTTTTCAGTTTTGTATTGCATCTAACGTGCCAAAAGAGACCCTCAACTTCTTGCACACACCCGATGCCAAATACCTGAGCCATTAAGGGCCTTCCAGAAATGGCTGAGCCTTAACAAAATACTAAACCAAGTTAAATTATTGATGCCCCAGCCCCCAAAAGTGCGAGGCCTGACTAGCAACTGCCAATCCATAAGATGAAAGCGAAATTTGTTCTTGCAAGAGCCCCAGAGAAATGAAAAGATCCATTTTCTCATCTTGTTCAATCTAGTGACTGGAATCGGTGCCAGGGAGAGCCAATAGACAGGTAAGCTTATGCACAACCCTGATAAGTACAAGTCTACCTCTAAGAGAAATCAGCTTATAAGACCAGTGTCCAATTCTTTTTTCAAATATCCCAAGAGCTAGAGCCAGTCCTTTACCCCATACCCAAGTGGCTTGATGTAATACCCAAGATACTTAAACCCCTGATGAATGGGCTCAGTATTATAAGAAAAAAAAGACAAATGCTTTCCAAGATACGCACCTCCAATTCATTGAAAAGAAACCCAGACTTGTCCACACTTATACACATTCCAGAAGCAGCACAAAAGGTCTCGAGAATCACCTCAAAATCCATCCATTCCAACATTGTACTAAAACCAAAAAGCACAACATCATTGATGAAGAGAAGGTGTGTAAGGGTAATTGAGTCAGAAATATTTATGCCTCTTATCAAACTACTAGCTATGGCATCCTTAATGAGAAAGCTAAGACCCTCTATAACCAGGATAAACAGAAGAGGGGAAAGAAGGCACCCCTGCCTAACATCTCTCAAAATAGCAAAGAACCCCGAGGGAGAACCATTTATGAGCAAAGCAAAATTTGTTGTAGTGATACATCCCATAATCCAGTTAAATCCCTGGAGGGGAATGCCCATCTACAACATAATGAGTCTCATGTAAATCTTGTTAACCTGATCAAAATATTTAACCAGGTCGAGCTTGAGAACCAAGGCACATCTTTTCTTTGACTTAATTGTATGTAAACCTTCCTGAGTAATGGCCACAGGCTCGATAATTTGCCTATTTTTGAGGAACCCAAACTGCTAAGGGGAAATGGATCTATGAAGGAAGGGTTTGAGCCTCTGTGCAATGACTTTGGTAATTAGCTTGTAGGAGAAATTACAAAGAGAAATAGCCTCGAAGTCTACAAAGGTGACATGTTTTTCCTTCTTTGCAATTAAGGAGATGAAAGTGGAATTTAGTATGTTGCAATTTGTAGAAACGACCATCTCCCAACACATATGTATGCTAAAATGTTTATTAGATTTATGTTAGTTCATTTAAATCTTTAATGAGAGTCAAATATCCATAGGTAGGCTATTTACAATTCATAAATAAGAAGGGCCTTATATAATGTAAGAGCGCATATAAGTATTAGGGAAACAAATGTTTAGCCCTCATTCAAAATTTTCAACCTACAAAAAAATTGTATAATTTTAAAAATACCTACATCATTTAATACAGAAATAGATCAACATTTGAGCCGACTTCCAATGGTATAGATTTGGGCAGACCATTTATTTTAAACTAATTCTATGATTTGTTTATAAATGTGTAGAATTAATTTTGTGCTTATCATATATTTATTTACTTTCTAGTTTGTTCATTGTATGCATGCTTATATAAATATGAAAATTGTATCTATGATTCCATAGTTTAGTGCCTTGTTTAATTAAGATTTCATAATCTACATTAGTGATTTGCATTCCATAAATTGTTTATCATCAAATAATTGAGGTTATTAATGATAATAGATAATAATAATAAATCATTATTGTTACTGTGATGGTTATGTAGTGTGTTGTGGCCTTAATAGTGCACATAGGTTATTGGGTACATTAAATAGCTAAGGGCTTCCTTAAGAGTGTCCTTAGGGTTGTCAAGTCAGGACACATCCATTTTAATGAAGTTATGTTATTTACATTTATACACTTTGAAAAAATTCTCATCACAATTATAAGAAAGTCGGGGGATTTGGAGCTCAACCATTTCTTCTTCAGATAACTTGTGGATCCATAAATGTTGAGATGGGGTGAAAGCAGTAAAATAGACACCATATGATAGTGATGGTAAGGATGAGAAGGAAAATATCTGATTTCCTCCTTAATACCATTAAGGAAGCATTATTAAAATATAAATGAGTTATAACTTTTGTGAGGATTTTAAATTACTCAAAAGTTGTTATAAAGTCTTAAAAACTATGCTATTTTGACACAACATTGCCAACCTTCCCGAAAAATGAGGATCCCTTTGAAAACAATCGTATATTCTTTTAACAAATGACTCCATGCAATGTAAACTCCATAGGAATCCTTATCTCATTGTGAACATTGCCTTCAGTCCTACTCGATGAACAATAGGTCCACCTAAACTTTCATTATGTCATCAGTAATTCCAAGGACGAAGAAACAATTCTCCATCTTTGCAACCCAATCCATGGGGTTAGTGCCATCAAATATATACATATCCACCTTGGGAAATCATTTCCATGTATTTTTTATCAAGAACGGATGCAGTTCTATTGTAGTTTAACTTGTCTTAATCTATTGAAGCTCCGACTAAGAAATTTATACCATACCCTTAAGTGTCTTACCCAATTCCTATGTACAATAGAGTGATTTACATGAGAGTAGTTTAGATGTATTACAGAAACAAGATGGCACAATAGGTTAATGAAGGTTTGTTTTAGTTACATTAGCGAGCTTCCAATATACCCAAGGATATGTGGAAGAATTATATGTATACAAGTGTTGTCTAATGTGGTACTAGTTGAAGGAGAAACAACATGACTACAACGATGTCCAACCAAGTGATATCATTTGCATTTCCTATGTGTATTCTTCCTCTCCACATATTTTCCTAGTGAGCAATATAACTCTATGTTATTTAAATATGTTGAAACACATCTTTAGCTTAAAAAAATTTATAAAATTCAAGCGTGTTCTTTCTTAAGAAAGATATCTCATACAACTTGTAACATACTTAACAAGAAAAATAGAAAAGCATAAATACTATTTAGAAGAATTAAATGCAAAAAAGAAAATACAAAAGCAAATAAGATTAAACCTTCATGATAACCACTGCATTAGTATATCCAACAAAGTAAGTAAGGTTCATGAGCCTTTTCAAAGGAAACTTCCTCTAAGCAAAGATTCAAATACAATAACAACAATTTACAAAACTTCTAGCGCCATAAATAGCTTCTTTATAGAAAAGACCCTAACTTTTTGTGGTGTCATCACTAATGGTTACCAACCACCTAATAGGACTTACTTCATAAAGATGAGCACATTCACATTAAGTACTCATTAACTATGTAATGGATCTTATTCCAATAAGATGACCTTTCACATTAATTGAGTAACTACTAAGAAAATACAAATAAAATCACTTATGACAGTGAATATGCGTGTGAGAAGGTGCCACATGAAGAGGAATATCAACTTGCCTTAGAATCTAAACAATGAATGACCTAAAGACAACAAGGTGTGAAGAGAAAAAAAATGATAAAAGTTGAAGAATTAATGAGGAATCTAAGAAAATGAAATAAACTGAAGTGTATCTCTAGGTCGTTGAAGATAATGGAGTGATTGTACATGAAAAATAATCTATGTGAAATGCAAGATGATTCTAGACTAAAGTAAGATAATATCAACCAAAGTGTTATGATATTTTCATGGAGTTTGCTAAAAATCAACAAGAAGAACATGTGGTTGCATGCATCCCAAATGAAATGTTGGAGGATATTACCCTACAAAATTTAGAAATATACTTGTGGGAATGTGGAGTTGAAAGGGAAGCACATTGTGAAAGGTGTAAGTGGGATCCTTTGATTATTATATTATTTTTCAATTTGAGTATGACTTGAAAATGATGAAATAGTTGGTACATATAGTTTGTGTGTAGATTCAAAGGTTAACAACAATTTAAAGGCTACAATGTTGGAGGATGATAACCACTAAGTTTGTAATTGTTGTATAGTAGTGAAATATGTTAAAGATGTGATAATAATATTTGAAGGAAAAGATGTCCACATATTACCCAGGCTTAATATAGAATGGGTAGTTAATTATCTTATGAGGGTTTTGACTAGTATGCGCCATAGGTGTTGTAATATAAATGACAATGTGATGAAGTATCATTTTTAAAGGGAAACGATAATATATAACACATTGATTGAGCATACTTGAAAAGTGACTCCAATGAAAAATACTCCATGAGTAGATGCCCATAAAAGATATGGTATGAAAGAAGAGTGGTGTACAACAAGTGCATTAAGAATTGAAAATAGTGTAAGAAGGCATGGAGGAGAATGGAAGGATGAGTATTAAGATATGTTTAGAAATTGAATTCGAGTATTATATCCTTATAACAATGAGGAGTTTAGTGAGTAAGATAAAATATTTTGGAAAGATATGTTTAGGGCAGGGAAGACAATGGAATGATGAGTATTAAGATAGGTTTAGAAATTTGAATACGAGTGTTATATCCTTATAACAATGAGTAGGTTAGTGAGTAAGATAAGAATAACAATGAAATTAAAAAATGATTATCAACAATCATAAGATGGGTTGTCACATATCGCTCAATAAAATAATTCCATTTTAATTTATATTAAAATGAGTTTTTTTGGATTTTCATAATAGTTTTAGACAATAAGGGAAATGGGCTTAACCTAGGAATGCATGGAATAAGATGGATTGTCTCACATCATCCAATAAGGTAATTCCATTTTAGTTTTCAACCTAGGAATGCATACAAATATTGTATATATATTCATAATTGTGCTGAAAGGCGCTCAAATGGGCTAGATGTGTGTCCCCTCTATAAAGATGACGTGGCATATGTGAGCTCAATAAAAAAAAATGTAAAAATAAAAACTTATAACATGTTGCCTTATAATTAAAAAAATAAAAAATAAAAAATATTATACTCATATAAATATACAACCATATTAGCCCAATATTCACAATCTTACAAACTGAGCAGTAAAATTCAATTGACTTGAGTAGTAAAAAAATAGATTTATTATTGGTCTACCGAGGCTGCCAAAAGTCCTGCTCACTTTGGCACATTATAATGGAATATTACAACCATATTTATAACATTCTTTAAATGCAAACACAACTAGAAAGAAACCATGGGCCACTAAAACCATGTGCCTTAAACCACTTACATCCTCTTAATATTCATTATTAGTTTAAAAAAAAGACAAGTAAAGCAATTTTTGGAAAACTATTTGATTATATGATTATTAATGTTACTCAACTCATTCTTCTACTCATACTTACCCTATTTTGAAATTACTTAAGCAAGTTGGTCATTTCCCTCCCAAGTAGGAATGTTTATTAGAAATTTTTGTAAATTAAAAAGGGTTTGCACCTCAAGAGAACTTGATCCCTCTCGACCCTAGGTAGATTCATAGTTAAGATGGATCTATACTGGTTATAATCTCAACGCTCCATTATGGTCAATAGTGCATTAATTTGTTTATTAGTTAAGTAGTTGATTTAGTCACTTTATCTAGAATTAGTGACACATAGTATTTGTTTACCCATGGTTTTGTTGTTATGATATTTTCTACTTCATCTCTTTGTTTGTTAATATTTAACATGGTATTAGAACATATCCATTTTACAAAATGGAAAGCACACACATGGTATCAAATCGTATCCATTTTACAAAATGGAAAGCACACACATGGTATCAAAGCGTATCCATTTTACAAAATGGAAAGCACAACAAGAGAATCAGATTAAAGGAGATTCTTGAAGATGGAACTACCAGAAAATGATCTCATAGGGTACAATGAGAGTGATTTTGCATGAAGTATTGATGATAGGAAAAGCACATCTGGTTATGCTTTCCATTTGGATACAAATCTAATGTCTTGGGCATATCAAAAACAACCCATTGTCAGCATGTCATCTGCAGAAGAAGACTGTGCAGCAGCCACCACAACATCTTTCCATGCAGTTTGTCTAAAAAGACTTTTAAAGGATATGAGACACAAAAAAGGATCCAAATCCTATTTTGTGTGACAATAGAACTTCTCCAATAACATTTTCCAAATATAATGTATTTCATAGAAAGAGCAAACATATTGGTAGTAGCTATCATTTCATTTGTGAGTTAGTCAATAATGAAGATATTACATTCTCTTTTTTTGGCTCTAAGGAGCAATTGGATGACATGTTCACCAAACCATTGGGAACACATGCATTTGAGTTTTAATGACAACACTTAGGGATTGACAGTGCTGACAATATTATCCAAGTGAGATTAAGCGGGTGTGTTAAGAAATGTAATCTCATTGGTCAATAATGTATTAATTAGTTGGTTAGTTAAGTAGTTGATTTGGTCACCTTACCTAGAAATTAGTGACCCATGGTTTTTCTATTACTTAGTCCTATGTATACATTTGGTTAATATTGAGAAGGCATTCCATTGCCTAGGTAATCAATATGCCCATTGTGTGTTTCTCATATTTTTTGATTCATCTCTTTGTTTGTTAATCTTTAACAATGTGCATGTAGAAGACTTTTAATAATATTGGTTTTGTTGCTATGTAATCTTTGCGCCCAGAGGTGCTCTACAGCCTAGTATGGGGGAGATCTTGTAACGTTATGTAACGTTATTTTTATTGCGCCGAGAGGCGCTCTACAACCCATTATGGGGGAGATCTTGTAACGTTATGTAACGTTACGTAACGTTATTTTTATTAATGAAAAATAAATTTTCTAATTATAGGCCAAAATAAATGTCGGTCACAAAAACAATCTAAAATGGGGGAGATGTTGTCATCTTCCTACCTAATAAAACAATAAAAAAGTAAAAATTTAATTATTGGTAAAAAAAATATGCGGGTCAGGAAAAAAACACAATATGGGGGAGATGTTGTAATGTTCCTACCTAACAAAATAATAATAAATAACAAGAATTATCCGCAAAAAAATGTTGGCCTTGCACATGGTTTCAAAACCATTTGCAAGGCCTTCTTGTTGGATAATAACTCCCGAATTCAATTTATTCCATTGCTAATGCATACATTTATACATTTCATATGGTGGTTGAGATTCATCTTCCAACTATCCTTTTCACCTTCCTATGTAACTATTCATATTCCTAATATTTACATTAGAGTATAATCCCGACGGATTATATTCCAACAATCCCCCCCTTAATCTGAAGGGGTGTTAGTAAGTCCGAGCATGTTTCTGAATCTTTCAATTTTTTCTTTTCCAAGCGCTTTGGTGAAGATGTCTGCAACTTGATCATTTGTGGAACAATGTCAAAGATGGACTGTCTTGGCCTCTACATGATGTCAAATCAAATGATACTTTGTGTTGATGTGTTTGGTTCGATCATGGAATCTGGGATTCTTAGCCAGCTTGATTGCAGAAGTATTGTCGATCAATAATGGAGTGGAGTTCTCTTGTTTTTCTTGCAAATCTTCAAGTATCTTCCTGATCCATACTATTTCTTTCATTGCTTCACCTGCAGCCACATATTCTGCTTCTGTTGTTGAATCTGTCGGAACTGACTGCTTGCGTGATCTCCATGAGACAGCTGCTGATCCAAGACTCATAGTTTATCCAGAAGTTGATACTCCTGTCTCCTTATCGCCATCAAAATATGAGTCTGAGTACCCAATAAGTTTTAAGTCATCCACCTTAGAGTACTTGAGTCCAATGTCTTGAGTCCCCTTCAAGTATCTTAGAACTCTTTTTGCAGCTGACCAGTGTCCTTCACAAGGTTTATGCATGAACCTTGAAAGTATGCCAACAACATAAGAAATATCTGGCCTAGTTGTTGTAAGGTAGATAAGACTTCCTACAAGTTGTCGATACTTGGTCGCATCCTCAAATTCCTTTCCTTCGCTTGATGTGAGCTTCATTTTTTGTTCCATTGGAGTAGAGATAGGGTTGCATTCTGTCATGCAAAATTTGTCTAGTATATCTCCAACATATTTTTTCTGAGATAGGAATATGTACTTAGGATGTTGGGTGACTTCAATTCCTAAGTAATAGTGGAGATGTCCCATATCTGTCATTTCAAAGATCTTTTTCAAATCTTTCTTTATGGATGCTATATAGCTCTCATTGTTCCCTGTCATAAAAAGATCATCTACGTACACCACAAGATACACAACAGATCTTCCAACTTTCTTTATAAATAGTGTTGCATCATCAAGATCAAATTGTTCGAATTTTAACTTCAAAAGATGCTTGGTTAATTTTTCATACCATGTGCGAGGCGCTTGTTTTAGGCGATACAAGGATTTGACAAGCTTGCATACCTTTTGTTATTTTCCTTTCACAACAAATCCTTCTGGCTGAGACATGAAGACATTCTCTTTCAAGTCTCCATTCAAGAAAGCAGTCTTCACATCCATCTGATGAACTTTCCACCCATTCTGAGCAGCTAAAGAGAGTAAGGTATGGATGGTAGCCCATTTTGTTGTAGGAGAGAATGTTTCTTCATAGTCAATTCCTTCCTTCTGTGCATAGCCTTTTGCTACAAGCCTTGCTTTGTGCTTGTCAAGTGAGCCATCTTATCTGTATTTGTTCTTGTACACCCACTTGCAGCTAATTGGTTTGGTTCCAACTGGAGGGTCAACCAGCTTCCAAGTTCCATTCTTCATGAGTGAATCATACTCATTCTACATAGCTTCTTTCCACTCAACTCGAGTAGAAGCTTCTTCAAAGGAAGTTGGTTCAAAGCTAGCAGATAAATTAAATTCACAATCAAATGATACATCCATGTCATCACCTAAATTATCTACTTCTCCTCCATCTTCATGCCTTTTCGAACTTCTCGTTCCCGTCTTTCCAACTTCATCTGGATGGACACTTTCAAGTGTCTTTGTGGCCCATTTAGGAATATTCTGTGATGGTCCTGGTTGATCAGCTGGTGGTGCTTCATCATTGATTGAGAGTCTTCCAATTCTCTCAATCACATCATCCAGTTGAATCTCTTGTTGAGGTGAAGTAGCAGGAACTTCTTCATGTGGGGGAGTTGGTGCTTCATATGGAAATTAAAAAGGTTGATCCAGAATAGGAATCCCCCCTTCAAGGTTTGGAATTTCATATTCATTTTCATAATATTTCTTTGGATGAGGATATTTTTCCAAATGATCAAGCCGCTCTCTCAATGCACTAGTCATTTTTATTAGTCTCAAGAAAAATGACATCTCTGGATATAACAAACTTCTTGTTTACCTCATCATACAGATGGTATGCCTTGGAGTTTTCTTCGTACCCTAGGAAAATGCATTTTCTACTTCGAGCACCAAGCTTGTTTCTTTGCTCCTTTGGAATCAAGGCATAACAGGTGGAACCAAAAACTCTGAGATGCCTGACTGAAGGGAGATGGCCAAACCACATTTCATGTGGAGTCTTGTTATCAAGAGCATTTGAGGGACTTCTATTTCTCAAATAGGCTGCACATTTCACTACATCACCCCAAAACATTAGTTTTACATTCTTAAAAAACATCATTGAGTGTACCATATTGATTATGGTTCTGTTCATTCTTTCTGCTACATCGTTTTGTTGAGGATTGTAGGGAAATGTAGTCTGATGTGCAATTCCATGTTGGCGAAGATAATCTTCAAAATCATTTGAAGTGTATTCTTTCCCATTATCAGTACGAAGTGTACCAATTTTAGATTGTGCTTGTTTTTCTATCAATGCATGAAAGTCCTTGAATGTTTGAAATGCTTCTGATTTTGTCTTTAATGCATAAATCCAGCACATTCTTGAGTAGTCATCAACAAAGGTCATGAAATACTTATTCCCATTGGCAGAAGGAGTTAGCATTGGGCCACATAAATCAGAATGCACTAGTTCTAATTTCCTACTTGCTCTGAAATTAGATTCATGGAATGGCAGCTTACTGTGTTTCCCTAATATACATGCATCACATTTGCTCTTCTCTTTGGGAATGGTGGGCAAACCAAATACACCATTCTTTCTCAACAAACGAAGACTGTTATAATTTAGATGACCAAATCTTGCATGCCACAATAAACTTGATGACAAATTACCTTCTCCATGCTGAGAGAGGTAAGCATAGTTCTGAACTCTTGCAGATGAACCCTGCAGCTTCAGCAGCTTCCCATCTTCGTATCCAGTCATGATGACTTGGTTGTCAGAGGATTTTCTTATTTCTACGATTCCATCAAACATGTGGATGGAATGGCCTTGCTGTCGAATCTCCACCAAGGACAGCAGGCTTCTCTGCAACTATGGAAGATAAAGAACATTCTTCAACAAGAAATAAGGGAATCCAGGCATCTTCAGCCGAATGGTGCCCATTCCCTTTGGTTTAAGACTTGACTTATCTGCAAAGTAAACTATGCCATTTATTGTTTCATTAAGTTCTTCAAAACAGTTTTTTCTAAAAATCATGTGTGATGTTGCACCAATATCAAGTAGCCAATAATCTTTGTAACATGAAAGTGAAGTGAATTCATTAATAACAAGATTACAATGTGCAACAATACAATGAGTAGAATTTGAAGATTTACTAGCATCTTGGTTCTTATTGTCATCTTTCTTCTGGTTATGTCTGTCTTTGATGGAGTCCCACGAAGCCCAACACTGATCTGATGTGTGTCCAGTCTTTCCACAACCCTTGCACTTCAAATCAGATATTTTGCTGGAGATGTTTCTGCCTCCTCTACTTCTGAAGTTTCTTCTTCCTTTGCCTCTCTTGCTGCTTTCTCCTTTGGGATGATCATTGGATTGGTCTTTGGTGTGGTTATTTTCTTTTTGAGCAAAGCAAAGTGATTCTCTAGAATGCATCTTCTGTGATGAATCTGCAACTAAAACAATAGGAGAAAAGAAGAAAGAGTAAAGGTGCAGGTCTAAGTCTCTACCACCTTCCTCAAGCTTTACAACAATGTATCAGTATTAGAAATCAATGCAGCTCTATCGTAATCTTTACACAGTACTCAACGATACTCCAATTGCACTAGCATTCAACGTATCTGAGTTTATGCACCGACAACAATAGTGAAAGAAGCAGGTCTAAGTCTCTGCTACTTTTTACAATACAGTCTATGTAGAATAACACTACACTAACTAGAAACAATGTCTTCAATGAGCTCTCTTTACTATGTAGGTCTATGTTTCTGTCGTAGTATTTACATTAATCTAAGACAATTCTGCAGCAGCACAACTTATATGGCAGTGCACAAACTTCTCAATTTGCAACAATACACAACCTTCAAAAATATGTATAGCAAAAATATCGAGCTTCACTCACACATTGAATACGCAGCACAGTCTCAAACTAGATCACAACAAACTTTGTGATTGGTCTGAGATCTCAAATGGAGGTGGTTGCAGCTTCCAAGAGTGGTCTCAGCTCTCAACGTGAACGTAACTTCAAATACACCTCAATCATAAATCAGACAACAAGCCGCATCATACTTCATACACAACAGTCACAACATTCATGACTTATACACAGCATTCATGGGCCTCTTTAATAGGCAGCATATACTCAACACATATATACTTAGAGTTTCCAATTAAACTTCCACATACATAGTTAGGGAAAAACTAGGGTTTTTGTATGCCAACGGTCACAATCTCAGCAAAATGTGTAACTTATTACCTTCACGCAAATGAGAATTCGTGATTCTTCAGCCTACAATCATCAGTCTTAAATGAACTTGCAGCAGCAGCATATCATGGCTTCAATCAGAGGTCACAACAACCATCATGCATCCAGAACGCATCTATTCCAGCAATTGCAGTCGCAATCTCTTCAATCGTCGCAGAGTTGGCTCACGGCATAGCTCCCATGTGATCAATGAAGGAGGTAGTCTCACAATTCCAGGCAGCTCCACGCAGCCATCTCCACGTAGGTTCGGTCCTCGCTGGGAGCTCCATGCAGCTCCACGCAGTTGAATACATAAGTGAGCTACTTCACTCACGTTCAGGCTCGGTCTCTCCACGCAATTGAATACAGGAGTGAGCTACTTCACTCATGTTCAGGCTCGGTCTTCACTTCTTCCACAAGCAATTGCAGCACTGAACATAAAGCATTTTACCTCCACACAGCTGACTGAGGGCGTGAATCTTCACCGCAGTCTTTAGTCACTGTGCTTCTCCACTCAATGCAACATGTTCATTCTTTTTGCAGGTCATAGGCATGATACTCCACGAGCTTACACGATCTTCACAGAATGGTCGCAGTTTATCAGCATGAACAGTTCAGTGCAGACAAGAGAAAACACCATCCACGATGTAGTCTTTACCAACACACAACATAAAATTAGGGTTTCCACCCTAGAGAGGACGCACCACAGAAAATTAGGGTTTCTACGAGTTCGCAACTCCTGAAACAATGTTGTCGCAGCACAAATATGGTGGAGGGCAAGTCTCTCTCACACCTCTACACCAAATCTCAGCACCCAAACGTAGCTATTTGCAGAGATAGAGCAGTCTTCACAAGTTTGGGCTCACTCTCTACTTCACAATCAATTGGACATCATAATATTCAAATGTAGTGGTTGCAGCTTCTCGAGAGAATAGAACGCATAGTTCCAAAAGTTGGTCGTAGCCGACAACTTCAAACAAGGTCGCAGATGTGATGGGAGTGGCACACAACCCTCCCAAGGCAGATTGCAGTCAAGTCACAACTTGAAAATGTGAATTTGCAGGTGGAGGGACTTTCAACACCAAGAAGGCACTCACAACTCATTCTCAGAAACGTTCCTCAAGAGATATGGGCCAAATGGATGAACATGCAGCAGAATGAGAGGAACCTTGAGAGCTTAGTCCGGAGAACATGCAACAACAGAGAGAGTGTGTTGGAGGAGATCGCACTAGGGTAGTGGTGCGGCTAGCATGTAGAAGTGAATGTAGGTAAGAATTTAGGGTTTGCTGGTACCAACGCTATTACCAACACACAGACACACAAAGATGGAATACCAACAACCAGAGGTGAAGAGAGGAATTAAGGCAGCGTGTAGGTTTGAGAGACACTAGCAGGTCTGAGGGCAACAGAAGACAGAACTGCAGAGAATGTGCCAGAAAAGGCACACGGCAGGCATGTAGGCAATGCACTGGCAAGCATACAGGCTACCAGGACTGAAACTTAACAGCAGGAGTTATGGCAGGTGGTGCTCTGATACCACTGTTGGATAATAACTCCCGAATTCAATTTATTCCATTGCTAATGCATACATTTATACATTTCATATGGTGGTTGAGATTCATCTTCCAACCAGCCTTTTCACCTTCCTATGTAACTATTCATATTCCTAATATTTACATTAGAGTATAATCCCGACGGATTATATTCCAACACTTCTAAACAACCCATAGTTTTATTGTACATGGTTTAGGAGGGCCTTGCACATGGTTTTAAGACCATGTGCAAGGCCTCCTAAACAACCCATGGTTGTAGGAGGGCCTTGCATATGGTTTTAAAACCATGTATGGGGAAATGTTGTAATGTTCGTTCCTAACAAAATAAAAAATAATAAAAAATATTATATGTTAGCCATTAATAATATTAAATATTAAGAACACAAATATTATATGTGGACCTTAAATAAAAATATTTGTCTTTTGGTTTGAATCAAATCAATGGATACCTCAGAAGAGGTTTGCACCTCAAGAGATTTGATCCATCTCGACCCTTGATAGAGCCTAAGGTTTGGATCTACGATGGTATATATACATTTGGTTAATATTGAGAAGGCATTCTATTGCCTAGGCAATCAATATACCAATTTTGTATTATCTTTTTGTTTATTACTCTTTAACAATAAACATATGGAAGGCTTTTAATAATATTGTGAATCATTGAACATGTTCAACCTTAATTAACATATTTGTGTTACAAGACCTATACCAATTAGATACTGTAGAAAAGACAAAAAGGTAATTGCTAGGGGATTTGTAAGACAAAGAAAAATATCCTTACCAATTGGATACTACAGAAAGGACAAAAAGGTGATTGCTAGGGGATTTGTAAGACAAAGAGAAATATCCTTACAAACAATATCCTATAAGACAATCTTAGGTTCAAGGATAGACAACAGTTCCAAAAGCTCTCCAAAATCGTGAGTTCAATCATGAAAATTAAGATGAGCGTTGAAAGGAGGAGGCAAAAGACAAAAGAGATGAACTTTTCTGAGATTAAATAACAAGAAGAGCAAATTTCTACGCATTAATTTACCTAACAACGTTATGAAACTTCTACACCAATTTCGGAATTGATTGGCAGCCTGTCAGAGTAATTAATTATATATATAAACAAATTTTTTTGATACCTGTCTGACTATTAATTTGTTAAAAATCTCTTACTGTGAACGTTGATTTGGACGTGTCTGAGCATTAATTTGTTAAAAATCTCTTACTGTGAACGTTGATCTGGAGATCACTTATTCGTCAGGCTTCATGAAAAATGTTTGCTTGATCATAAACGAAAAATTCAGGATTTCTTCTCTATATTTTATAGACATTGTTATTTGAAATTTGGAGTAGACTATAGTTTATGTTTTTTTATATACTAATGAGGATGAGATAACTTTGTCGAGATTGATTCTTTTACAGTGTTTAAAATTGGTAGTCAGCTAGTTAGATGATAAATGGATAACTGATAACAATACATGGATAATGGCAGATAATTAAAAAAGTGAAAAAAAAATATAAAAAACAATTAATAATTGATAAATAGATAACATATAATAAGACATGGTTAAAAAATATAATGAATAAAAAAACATTACAAACTATCTTTAATTTCATAACTATTTCTTAACCATTTGATCTCTATCAATCTAATCCAACCACTAACTGTACTAATTTTAATAAAATTTAATATAATTTTGTACCCAATATAGTTTTTTTTAGCACATGAACATCCTGATTAAACTTAGAGCCAGAGTTCTCAAATGGTGGCGTGCAGAAGATGCGCATGAAATTCCTCTTTCCATGACCTCTTCGTACTGGTTTGATTGTCGCTTATTTAGTGCTGCCTACTTATTTCCATAGACTGCGCTGTAGCAGCGTCTTCATTTGACTACGAAGGGAAGGGAAGATTTGTAACCGGTCGATCTTTAAGATTCTGTCAAAGTCACTCCAAAAATTCTTACTCCTTTCTTGCTCGCAGGATTGAGACTGGAGGAATATGTATTTTTCGCCGTTTTATGTTTTATGTGGCGACAAATATATATTATGCAGTGTAGCATTTAATGCGACTGCGGTCGCACTGTCCGCCATCGGATCTTAGTTTGGAAAGGATCTGACGGCGGACAGTGCGACCGCCGTCGCATTAATTGCTACACTGCATAATATGTATTTTTCGCCGTTTTATGTGGCGACAAATACATATTATGCAGTGTAGCATTTAATGCGACGGCGGTCGCACTGTCGGCCGTCGGATCTTAGTTTGGAAATGATCTGACGGCGGACAGTGCGACCGCCGTCGCATTAATTGCTACACTGCATAATATGTATTTTTCGCCGTTTTATGTGGCCACAAATACATATTATGCAGTGTAGCATTTAATGCGACGGCGGTCAAACTGTCCGCGGTCGGATCTTAGTTTGGAAAGGATCTGACGGCGGTGCTACCGCCATCGCATTAATTGCTACACTGCATAATATGTATTTTTCGCCGTTTTATGTTCTGGCGTTTCCAATTCTTGTACCTCGGAGGGCCGAGCTGGGTTGACAAAGGGATGCAGTTGTTTGATATTTGTACTTCCGTCGCCGGAATCGAGCAAGTTGTCGAGGTTCCAATAGAAGTCCATGGCTGGCAGTCCCTCGGAATTAGTATAGTAGAAGCTGCCTTGGTCCGTTTGTTTGGAGGGCGGCTCCGAGAAACGGAAAGGAAGTGCTCCGTTAAGAGGAGTTGCACGTCTATGAGACAGCGGGTCGTCCAAGTGACACATTTTGTTAACGACGGGAAGAGATTTGTTGAGTTGCATAAAGGCGCCGGAATTACTCGATTTGGCCGGCCATAGGATAGGGATCCATTGAGCGTTACTGACGACTGTAGCCTGGGTTCTGGAATTGAAACTACTCGAGTACAACAAGCCTTTTACGGGATAGATGGATTGACGGTGTCGGGGACCGGCTCCAATTTGTGGCTGACACGACGGCCCGCGTCTCCAGCCGATGTAGAGCTTGTGAGGCTCCGATGATCCTCTGTGAAACGAAACAGAGTCGCCGACCTTCAATTTCTTGTCCTTGACAAACCGACTCCACCCTTTCGTCAGTACGTAGCTCTGGCTGCTCTTCCAATACGAGTAACGGAATATCCAGACTTTTCCCGTGTTATCCTCGAAATGCAAGAGCAATCCCTTGTCACCGGAATCAACGTCCAAAGGGAAATATTTCTCGGCGTTCAACTTGGGAATAACCAGGCGATTTAGTTTGCCCACGTCGCCGGGCGTGACGGCCTTGTCGAAAAGGTGCTCACGAAGAAGACCCGCCGTGGCGACCTTTCCGTTTCCGTTGTCCCGCCGCTTGTCTCCCGTTGATTTGTGGCCGGACCGCTCCGATCCCGGCCCTTCACTAGTATTCGTGATCATCCTCTTGCTATGATGTTCAAATTCTTTGTGATAATTATGCTTTCGAAGCATCTCGACAATTTCTTCCCTGGTGTGCTCCCTCGTGAATAGGGCTTCCAGATCGCCGCCTCCCGCCGGACTGAAATTGGTCATGGCGTCCGGACCTCGGAATTTGAGGGCTGCTCTGTCGTAGGCCGTGGCGGCGGCTTCTTCCCTGTTGAACGTTCCCAACCAAACGCGCTGGTGTTTCTCGTCAATCTCTGAGAAGCCCGTCACAGAAGTGGTCAGTTCTTCCGTCATAGCGCTGCCAACTTCATCGTCTTGCTTGTGTTCGGTGGAATATTCACCCCTCATTGCCTCGTTCATCGTCCTCCCTTGAACTTCATATCGAGCGAACTGATGATCTTGGCGGCTGGTATCATCACTGCCAGAGCTGATTCAAAGGTAATAATCTGGGTACAAACGGTAGGGCTCATTTCAGCGTCCATAGGACTGTACGCCGTGCTTAGCACCACACTGGGACAGTCTATATCCGATTGGCACAGATACCTCTTAGCTGGACCATGCAAGTTAATCATAACAGAGAATCTTGAATCCTTAACAGCAATGCGGTTCCCTCAATCAAGAAACCTTGCAGCCATCGAGAGCCATAGACGCGGCAGTTCTTGATGTCATGCTGATCTGATCTCTAAATTATAGAGAATTATAATATTATATTCATTTGAAGACAATAATTGATCTCAGTGATTCTTTGAAAATTGGGGAATTTTAACAAGGAAACTAAAAGGACTCACCAACAAAGATGTTTGAGAAAATATTTTAGATGGACGGAATGTATACAAAATCATATATAAAACACCACCAGTACAATATTTGCCCTTGCCCTTGCTCCATAAGCCAACTCTTGACCTACTGCAATAACTGGGAGCAAAGCAAGATTCAGATTTTTAACTAAGTCTGGGGAACAGCCAGTGCCCGTTCGCTTGTATTTATCTCTCAACTTGATGAGACGGTCCACATACATATTATTAGGAAACCGTGTCAACTGCACTTACTGTATTATATATGCACCCCACTTGCACAACGGGGTTTATCCCTGAGAGGGACCTCGCTACTCCCCTGTCTTCGTCCACGCTTTCACTCAAGTTGGTAGTTGTGGAGACGATTCCCATTCCCTGTTGCGCGGTTGGAATGGTCTGACATTGGTATTTTGTCACTTCGAGTGCAATTGCTACAATCAATTACATGCCAAGAAAATTGACATTTCCACGGGTTTATATGCTGATTTAGTATTAAAAATTAACAACAACCCAACTCAGATATGATAGTTTATCGTTTGCTTTCGTTTAGCATTATTGTCCAAGAGCGTATCATGTGGATTGGTGATTGATTCAGCCTGTCAATGATAAGGAGCTCCATGAGTCAATAAATTATTTGAGTGCTGCCTCCCAAGGATATATGACTTCATCTCTTTTGTCGCCTTTCGAACTTCTAAAGGAAATTAATGCTGGTAAAGCAACAACACGGCTATTGGAATGATCAAACATTTAGAATAAACTGTTGCGGGATGAGCACGATACATTCATTGAATGCTCGGCGCACTCGAATGAGATTTGTTTCATGTGTATTATAGTCCAAATTGCGAAACAAGGACAACCTATTCTCCAATCGACAAGTTCAGCGAGAAGCGCATTATTATACATGTGACAGACATAGGCCTCAGAAACCTACCAGGGCCACCACTGCGCATCATATGATATTGCATATCGTGTATTTTGAATAATCAATTTGTAGCACAAATTTCCATGTCGAGTCTTCTACTTGGGGAGCAGAACAGCTGTATTCGACGGGAAGAATACGGTCTACCCCAACAACAACAACCGAGAGAGTATGAGAGATGTTCTGTTGCCTTGGAAATAAAAAGAGTTACTTCACTATAATCAGACTCTTAAATCTTCAGGTGTTTCTCAATTTGATCGTTATTTCTCCCTTCCAAATATATATGATTGTCATTTTATATATTTATTTATTATATTGACCATTCTTACCTGCAAAAGACACTCTAATTCTGATAAGTAAACCTTAAACTTGAACTAGTGATAAAAAAATTTCCCACCGCTTAGAGCACAGCTCCATCAGCCATCGATGCACTCTACAACAACTCTTATGCATTGAGCATCTTCAACAAATCTTATGCATTAGTGTTTGGCTCAGCTAAATAATAGCTAACAAAAACTCAAAGGGACATGCTTATATTTTAATTGGTTGTGGGGTTGTTCATGTAGAGCCTATATGAAATGAACCAATATTATTGAATATGATATATGGCAGATACACTTTATTTTATTATATTCAATAGTCTTAAATATAATAAAATTATTGTTGCACTGGATGGTAAGAGTATGGTTTATTGGTGATCAGTTTGATATAAAATTGTATGTTGTAAAAAATGTTAGAAAAATTAGTTATATTCTTTATTTAATTTTAATTAATAATTAATGTTAAGTTAATTTTGATTAGTTCATAAAATAGATAAAATAATTTAAAGTCCCACGGGTTCAATGCGTGTGATGAGTGCCAGCCAGCCTCAGGTGGTATTGTTGGTCTAGCAACACGTCCTGGCCGCGGAATTTGCTGGAAAGTATGATACCGCATTATGCCTGCAACTCCCCTATGGCTCTTTATTTTACATAATGAGTTTAATGACCTATAAAATAAGATAATCCATAAATTTTACTAATCATTGTATTTGCAAAAGTGTGTATTGTAATTATGTTAATTTTTTTTTTTAAATATTAAAACAAAATTCCTATTAGTTAAGGTTAATTTTTTTCTTCATACTTTAAAATTTTATTTCTTTTATAAATAAATTATTGTAAATTCAACACCTTTACTTCGTTAGTACTTTCTCCGGAGTCGTTTTAAAAAACACTGTTCACCTTTTTTTAGTTCCTCCTTCAATTATGTATTGTCTCGGTGTGTCCTCCGACCATCTTGCCTTGTGTGCCATCGTCACTCCCTGGATCCAATGCTGGCTCCGGCTCTCCCTCTCTTTCGACTTTAGGCTCTAACTCGCCTTCCTCAGTTTCACTTGCAGTACACCTAATTTATTTTAAATTGTATTTTTTTAATATTTTATTTTAAAATATTTTGTACAAGAAAGTGAAAAATAAATGGAATGGATTAATTAAATAAAGGAAAATGCAAATCGCTTAAGCAAGGAAAATGCAAATGGCTAAAACTGCTGAGTGAAAACTCAAATTGCAAGAGGCATCTTCCCCAAAATCAAGTCACAACTCCTTGTAAAGTGCCAAAGAGCAGGAGGCTAATAAATGATCAAGTCCTAGTCAAAATACTATATAAAAGTATGTCCATTTAGCAAACACGAGGCTAACAATGGACCAGGAACTAATTAGCGAATACAAGAACTAATCTATGAATACAAGAGATGGCCCATTAAGCATATTTTGTTCTTGTGGGAGCAAGCGAGACTTCTCTAGGAGTTGGTTGAGAGGAACATTTATCTCATTTTTGTGTTTCCAACATTGGTGTCATGTTCATTTTTCGACTTCTCATATGCCTAAGTTAGTTACACTAGAATCTCAAGTTAACTATGAATAGTATTTTTTTCTTTCTACAGTGATACTTCTATGCACATGTTTCAAATATTGTTCTTATTATCCAAATATTGTTTCTATTATGCATTTGTTTCAAATATATTTCTACTATACATCTTATCCAAATATCTTTCCTATTTGTTATATTTATGTAAAGTAAACTGAGTTTAATTAGTATACATAGATTAATGATCTTAAGAGTTCTTAACAAATCTCTGATTCGTTATCCATATACCTGAATCATAGATCCAAGTAAGGTTGTAATGTTAATACAACCAACATAGATCCATCTAAAGGGATCTACCATGTACCCGATCAAATATATCAAGGTGCAAACCCTTTTTTAGAGTGGAAATGCAGTGGAAATGTGTAATCCAATGTAACTCTTTTAGAGTAAAAATGTCTAGGAAATGTGTAATTCAATGTTTATGAGTTTAGTTTATCTGAATTATATTGTTTTATATATATGAAATTCTAAATAATTTAAATTTAATTTAAGCTGGCATGTTATTTTTAATAACATTTTTTTTTAAATAATACTTGTCATAACATTTTTTTATTTTTTTATAAAGGACACTTATAAACTCTAGGATGAGAACAGAAGGAGTTGCACATCTCTCCCCTACTGGGATGTACAATGCACCTCTTTGTTGCAACTAGTGAATAGAAAATGAAGAACTAATAAATAACAAAACATTCATTCTTAGAACTTGTAAATCGAAAAGGCTATTAACTATTTTATTAGGAATGTCTTAAATGCACATATTAAGAGCCGAGAGGCTTTGGTAAATCCAAGCTATTAGTCAAATAAATGTTATCTCATCTCAAAAACCCAATTACAGATTGAGATTTACGAATATCGAAGTAATCATTATAAGTACAATAAAATAAATATTCAAATCCAATTAATATATCCATTAACTAACAGTGCACAACGGAAGTAGAGTTTCATATAAACAAAATCTTTTAGATCTACTTAAATCATCATGATAGCTCACTAATTTATATTGTATTTCGCACATCCTCATCTTATGGCTATCTAACCTGAGGCTTATCATTTTAATTAAAACAAATCAACTCTACACTTTACAAATCTTTCACAAATAGTGAAACCATTAAAATACCAAATACTGTAAGTCAATCCAAGATGGCATCCACTCTTTCCCAAAAATTTATCATCTAAAATAATTTAGATCAATGTTGAAGCCAGAGTGGATGTAAGTCCATCACAGTTGGAATCCACTGTTATTTAGAACCATAATATACAAAAAGGTATCACAAACAACGCTGAACCGAAGTGGTGGTAATTCCATCGAAAATGGCACCCACAACATTGTTTAATCCATAACAATATACACACGAAAAGATTTAAAAACTACGATGGAACAAAGAGGCTGCGAAGCCCTCTTCTTGTAGGATAAAAACCCATAAGGGTCTTAAATAAATTTACATTCTAAACTTATCTTGCAAATGAGGCGAAGGATTGGTTCCCACACAGTTGCAATCCCAACCTTTCTTCTAAACAAGTCCTTACTTCATGGATAAACATACCATTGTACAGACGAGTTGCACCCACACCAAGCGCTACTTGCAAAATTAGGCAATAAAGAAAAGATTAGATGCTGGTTAAGCGAGGTTTTCCTTAGAGAAAGGTTAACATATTGATATTTTTTCTTTACACTCACCTTGGGTTCAAAAGAAGCGATCCTAGGAGGAGGTGACCTTATCTCCACCCTCGTTGGCTCCCCAAAACTTGCAAGCACAACATTGCAGTTAGAACCCTTTTTTTTAAACTATAAATACAATGACTGAAGTTAATTTTTCATTACCTTATTCGATTTCAAAAGGGACAAGCGTTGACTCCTACTGGATGCCCTTATCACTCATTTTCCTATAGAGTAAAACAATAAAACTAGTCACTCTTTTGCTGGTTGAAGTTTCCTAAAAAGAATTTAATAAAAAACTACAGAGTTGAGCATGGTTCGATTAACTTACAAAGTTAAAGGCATTTGAAAGGCCGTTGAAGGTTGGTATGGCTTCGAATCATAGCAACCAACACAGTTGTAACTATTGGTAGCCATCAACACTGAGAAAACCTCCAACACACCTCAAAAGAAAACAACAATGCCATTAACGACTGATAAAATCTTGAATCCAAGAAACTATAGCACAACCATGGAAGGAAAAGCTTCTTCCCCAAAAAATTACAGACCAAGTTAAACAACGAAATGAAATGTTCAAATAGGTAAAGAACCAATTTAAAACCCTATCAAAACCCTTTCCATCTTATTATACAAGTCAAGGGATGAGATTTAATCTCAGGAACGTTATTAATTTCTGTGTTGCATTGTCAAATCCCAGCCATGACCAATCTTTATTACGAAATTCAACCAAATCATAACCTTGTACCTCCCATCATATCGCATGCAAAAACTTTATAATATATATATATGACTCAAAGGTGGTAAGCCCAGAATCAACCTGGACTATGGTATGAATACCATATTTCCCATAAACTTTACTTTGTGCAAGGACCATGGTGTATACCGTTGATAGAAAACATAACCATAATTCATGACAAGTATTGGAATAAGGACTATGGTGTTTAATACCATAGTTTCCCAACTCACTTTCTTCATAAAATTGAGTTTATAACATCATAAGACTTAGGATGTAGTGACTAGGGAAGAGGCCAGCCTTAGGGCTATGTAAACTTAGAAAAACATGTAATAAATATAATTATAAAAATTGTCATGTACATCACCTTTCGGCGGGATGGGATAATATCGTTAACCTTATGCAAACATCCACATAATTTAATAACCTATCAAAATCAGTAATGGCAACAGTATAAGTC
>LPNX010592300.1:65065-77211 GCA_001517045.1 Pseudotsuga menziesii | reverse complement strand
TATATATATATCGATCTTTTTTATTATGGAAATTATAGGTTTGTGACATCACTACTGTTGCTCCGACTCACCATCTCTTCGGGGTTTCTTATACCTTTAACACCTACATAAAATACTCATGATCATCCAGAAGCCAAAGAGGGCCACTCATGTCATAAGAAGAGAGGGCATCCTTCACTACTTCGTTATAAATTTCCATTGCAAAAATATTCAAGACAAATACTTGCTCTAAGTGTTGCAACATAACATCAATTGTCCTCACCATTACAATGTGTAGAATAAAATACAACAAGGGACCAAAATAAAAAATAAATCTATCCCCAATACCTTGTCTATATACTTGTTAATATCCATCACAGAATGATCTGTGATTCCCTTCATACGTCTTTGCAGTGAGGGTCTACCCATATGCAAATATTGTTACTGCAACAACTAAAACAATTAATGCTATTGTTGCTTGATTTGGGATTTGGGATTAGATGGGGAGAATAAGTAGAGGACTAGGAGTTAATATTAACTCACCGTTGAGACCATTGAGAGTTAAGAGCGGCACCTTCTTTTCCCTTTCTTCATAAACCTCATCTGTGGACACTTCACTCCTGCTGTAAAATATGAGATCAAAGGGCATTGGCTAAAACCTGTGAGAAGTTTAAAAATTATGCCCTTTTATGATGTCTTCGTAATGAATATATCAGTTAGAGCATTTGAGTTTTCACCTTCTCAATGAAGTTCAGATTTAGTTTTCTAGCTCAAAAAATTGAAGTGGTTGAGATAAGATTTACCGAATCGTTTGAATATTTTCATAGTATTTTTGGATGGAGTCATGGAAATGATGGTCTTAATCCTAGAATCCATCAATCATCGTAATTCAGGAACCCAAGTACCTCTTCTCAAATCCTTTGGATTTCATGCTAGAGGAATATAGTTTATAGACCATCACCAAGAAGACAAGAAAGCTCGAGACAAAGATTGCCAAGGAGATGGAAAATCTTGAACATAAGATCATTTGGATTATTTTAAGGGGTAAGGGGGATAAATTGAATCCCAAATCCTTCCAATCCATGGAGGTTGGAGGCCATCACATATGTGTTTCCAACTATGAGAAGCCAGGATTCGACTACCGTGCATGGAAATGGCATGACCACATTATTCTCTGTGACGAAGAAAAGGGTTTCCACCTTGAGTACATCTACGAAATTATTTCCAGTTCCTTGAGCCAATATTCGACATTGTCGATGCCGAGAATGATGTCAAGAATTTGGTTTTGTAGGAGCTAATGGAGAAGGATGATGAGGTCAATTTGCAGATCTTGTGCAAAAACATTAATTTGGCCTCCAAGCATTGAATTGGAATATGTATTTTAGCAATAGATGTTAGGAAGGTTTTGTTGTGGGGTTAGCATATGCTTTCCATGACCTGATCGAAAAAATGATGGTAGATTGTCAATATTACCTCATAGTCTATTCAAATATCATGAAGCAACATCTGTGAGATTTTTTAGAAGTCTTCACTAGTTGAAGATTGTATGGCATATATTTACATTTGAAGAAATGCCTGCATTGTATTTGGAAAGAGAGATTGTTGGGTCATATTGTTTGCAAATATTGGATTTACATGGATCCTTCAGATCTATAAATAACAGAAACATGTATTATCTAGGATCTAATACTTGATCCTTCTTTAAAAACTACAGTTATATTCTCTTACATGTTCCTCACAAATTCATGAATATTATGACTAGTCTTATATCCTTCCCATAGGCTTTAATACTAATCCAAGCTAGGAATTAAAACCATCCTCTCAACATATAGGATTCTTAATACATGTTCCCATTACTGTATTTAAAACTTGCTTTAGTAAATTTTTTTCATTGTTATTACTTCAGATAGACCCCCATATAATAAATGTACTTTTTGATTTGTATTTGTAAAATAGTTTCTTAAACTCCAGTTTGATGTTAGTGGTATTCCATAAAATAGTGAAAGGGTCATGGATGACTAAATATGAGTCTATTTTGATGCCATTTCCTATCCCAGGGAACAAGAAATAAAACAAAAATTTGATCCTTCGTTAGATTCTCTTATTTATGTTTACACCATTAATCAATCCATATATCTTCGTTTCTTGGCAAGAAGATTCAAAATGTTATGTTCATCAGTCTATATCTAAGTTTTAAAATACCGTTAAACATATTTGAAGATACGTGAGGGAGGTTATCTCCTATTGTACTAACATAAATTTGTTCTCTCCTAGTCAATTTCATCAATGTAGGGATCGTGCTTCCAGGTAGTCCCATGCTTCGAAGACGCTCTTTTGAATTCATTCAGTCCCACCCAACGCTTTGGAAGTAGTTTCTCCAATGTATCATTACTTGAAGAAATGCATTTGAAACGAATTCAATTCTTAGGAATGACACCTATAATCAAGTGTAATTACATATGTAATAGAAACATTGTTTCCCAACCAACACTTTGCAAAAAATACCTCAATTGACTCTTGAGTTACAATACCAACCATGGTCTCTTCTCCATCACTGAAACTTGCAATGCAGATCCATAAGAACACATAAACATAATACCGATTGAATGCCTTTGTTGAACCTGCAACAAACAAATAAAATGGAAACCAATATATGAAAATTGACGATCACAGTCAAAACATAGGCATTGCAATATTTCTGTTTGATGATGAAATTTCATGAGAGAAGAATTTGTCGACTTTGACTTGAGAGGAATCTAGCAGAGGGGGGATTTAAGTAGGGAATGATAGAAAATTCGTAGTGCTTGTAAAAGGCCATCGTCACTAAAGGGTAAGCTTGGTTGTAGGGTGGCATGCCATAATGGTGGTAGTAGGAAGAACTTCCATTTGAGGGAGACGAGGTATTTGACAGACCTGCTATCTGTTAACTTTTTTTGTCAGTTTTCATTTTTCATATTTATTTTTAGAGTAGTCGGCTAAAAGTATCCATCTCCAAATCTGGCGAGAGCTTCTACGGTAGGTTGAGTCATGGCGTAGGAAGTGATGTTTATGTCAATTTTTCCTAAAGGTATGTAATAGTTGTTCCTTAATTTAAATTTAGGAAAATAATTGTTTTTAGTGGTTCTTTGAGCATATAACTTAAAGAAAATAATTGTTTTGTTTTTTGTTGTTTGAGTATATTCCTAAAGGTATGTAATAGTTGTTCCTTAATTTTAAATTAAGGAAAATAATTGTTATTAATGGTTCTTTGAGTATATAACTTAAGGAAAATAATTGTTTTCTTTTTGGTTGTTTGACTATATATTTATGCCATTATTACGTTCTTTATCCGAGTGGGGTTTTGGAATCACTGTTCACTTTTGTCATCACTCGGGCCACTCCAAGTATTCCACATGTTCACATCAACATGGCCTCTGCTGCAGTAGTCTCTTCGTCGAGAAGAGAAGCGTTGGACATGGGAAGACCCATGATATCTGAAATCATGGTTTGGTAATTAAAGAGAGACCCTAGCCTACCATGATGAATATTTTCCTAGAAAGGAGTATACTGTGTATACCACCCAGGATTCTCCGTTATATTGCGATGGATAACAACAAGAACATAGGTGTTGTAATAAACCATACCTATGAAGTACTTGAAGACTCTATTCTTGGCCCCCAAATACTATCTATGGGATACCATCTGGTTCATTTCCAGGCCCTCATCAAATTTGGAGAGCTTCAGGGGTCCACTCCGTATGGCCCTGGGAATGGTCACGTCGATGAGTGCATCTAGGCTAGGGAAACCACGTGACTATACCATGAAGAATTGTTCCTACGGTATTGAGGCATTGTGTCTCTTGGGTAACAAACCTATGGGATTTAATGCATCCACATAGATAGATCTCACGCCCTATAGGAAATAAGAGAAAGATTCTAAAACTGGTAGCACCGTGTGATGGAGAAAAGATAGGGGATCTTTCATGCTAGCGATGGAATTGGATGTAGGAGGAATGTGATGGTGGGATTTTGAGTGGAAAATGATATGCTTGGATAGAAAGCCAAAATAAATATGCCATGCTCACTCCATTGCAGAGCTTATCTCACAACAAGAGCCTCACAACCTACTTGCCACCTCAAGCCTCTCATATGATTCTCAGAATGATAATTATTTTCTACCACCTCAAATATCTTTTGGTTCTATATGTCTGCAAAAATATTTGACTACTACATTCATAAATAGAGAACCCTTTACATCACCGACCACTACATATGCAATTTCATTCTCTGTGATCTCATCACTATTGTCTCACCCATGGATAGTGTCATCCAGTTAGAGGACCTACCATTTGGGAGTTCTGCAATACAGAGTAGACCCAGGTGAAAAGAGGATCACATGCTCTATGGATATGCATTGGAAACTTCTTTTGGATTAGGTTTCAGTAGGGAAGGAGTTTCTCAAACTGTTGAAGGGATTCCTTGACAAACTCAACGCTGAAAAAATGGTGAAGCCAATCATATTTATGGATTAAAATGAATGAACCTATGGTGATATTTTATTTTAACCTAATTATAAACTAGACCCAAGGAGCATCATCTTAGAAGAATATCACCTTTGAATTGGGAGCTTCTGCTTAATGATTTAATGTTTTATATTAGTAATTATATTGTTAAGTGTTCTTTCTTTAGGTGGGGTTTTAGAATCACTGTTCACTTTCATCGTCACTCAGATCAATCCATGTCTTTTACATGTTCATCTCATTATCGTTTTCTTACTAATAAATCTTGCCATCTATTAAACATCGCCAATTCCTACAACATGAAATCCCCTTCATTTATTTGATTGTAGCTCTCCTCTTTATCTAGGTACAATGTAGCTACTACTCCTAGGAAGGAAGAAACACACGTGCGGATCGGATAAAAATTACTAGCATCACAATCAACAGACCCTAGATCAAAACTCATTATCCCAGGCGTCGAAGCAACATCATAGAACTCCATAGAACTACTACACTGCATCCTGGAAGATGAAGATAAGGACCTAATTGGAAGCTGAAATCTTGTCCCCATTTCTTCGTCCTTAATATAATTGCAATGGTGATCCTCCAGTACCATTTTCTCCCATGCACTTACAATGAGATAATTCTAACTAATTTGCTAGCATGTGGTTATTCAATATGCAATAACTGCACTGAAAACAAATGGACAATAACCATTTTTCAATACACGACCTCATTCGAGTCGGTAGTAATTACAATCTCCCAGAAAATATGATATATCATCGCTTGATGTCAAAAAAATATATAATTTATCACAACGATAGTGGCATCCATAGAAAACTCAAGCAAAAATCCTGCAATTCTATGGGGAAAAATTCGACACAAAAACGATTGCCATGTTCTTCATTTGTGAGAAAATATATGAACCAGGCGATCCAGGAACTATAAAGTGCTGCAAAAGCAGTTTTTGGGCATTGAATTTGCATTCTTAGATACATATGTATTGAAATATTTACTACCTAACCATCTCCCTCCCCCCTATGTAAGCGACCCTCTGAAGCATTTTTCCTGTTTCAAAATTCAAATCCCATTGTCCTACGACTCGCCCTTGGTCACATGGAAAAAACCAATAGATCATGTGACCTACCCAAATATTTTTTTATTATTAAAATGATATTAATCTTGCTTGCAAAAGTGAAAATAAGAGGTAGATATATTTATGGTGTTAGGCGTTCTTTTCCTGGGTTGGTTTTGGGACCTATTGTTCATTTTCGTCATCCATCTACTTAATAAAATCACACTGTGTGTTTTCAAATTTGTAGGTTATTTTTTAAATAAAAAAAATTGACATGTCTGTGCATTTAATGTGTTCATGAAGTTCTCTTATCAATTCAGTTCATGAGGTTTTGCGAATTGTACATTTAACGTGTTGAATTACTTCAACTTTTATTTACACCTTAAAGATTTGGCAACGAGTTTGGATTATTTCATTTATGAAGAATAGCCAATTCCTTCACTCAATACCAGAAAATTGTCCACGCTTCCGACTCAATCTCCAACACTACCAAAATGAATTTTCATGGTGAATCTCAAATTGCTGGAATTTCCCTGATAGCTGAAAGGATGAAGAATAATGTAATGAAATTTGAGATGATTTACTTGAATAAAAATGGTGAGAGGAATTTTTCATCATTTGCGGGGTGTTCTCCATAATTAGCACAAAGAGAGGTCATGGGTTTGTAGCACAGGTTCGCCTCACAAATGATTCATTAATCGAAACCACGGTCCCAACTTGATGATCATGTCAGAAATGCAGATGATTCCGGTTACACATGGCACATAACCTCCAACATCTAGGGGCTAGTTGAGATTCAAGGGGAGCGGGTCAAGGCATTTCGACACTGATTTCCATTTCCGTTTTTACTCAGAAGTAGGGTTTGAGTTCTAACGATGTTTAAACTTAAGGATCCAAGGTTGTAGTGCTGCTAATGTGAACCCCGAAGAAATGTAGCATATTCTCATAGTCATGCACATGGCTAGGTAATTGACTCCTAGGGTTTTAGTTGTATGGAGTTCACTTATCAATTGGTTTCCACTTGGTTACCCACCTACTGCTAGATGTCAATGTTGTTGCATTATATTTTTTTGTGTGTCGTTGTCATTAGTGTCATTGCAGGGTTGTGCTAATTTCAACTTACATATTTGTTGTCTGTTTGATGTTTACTGTGTATATACGTTGACGTTTGGTTGCTACTCACAATATTGAAGACAATATTTAGAGACATTGATGAAAGTAATTCAAATAATTAACAATTGAATTATAGATTTAAACATAATGCATTTAAAGTATTAAACTCAACAAATGAGTTATTTGTTTCTCCTCCAAATGACGCTATGCATGCATATACATGGAATGAGTTATTTTTCACTGGGAATTATCTTTTCGTAGACCTTTAATTTTCTTCAACGTTTTCAACTAACGATAGGTTGACCACTATACATACCAATACCACTTATCATTGTTGTTTAGATAGAAAAGCAATAACAACACCACCGCTTAACATTGGACAACTTGGGATATGCACAATTGTACACCTAGATCCATTACATAGAGCAATGCAGACATCAAAATGTCAAGCATTTAATTCTTTGCTCAAACACGGTCATCTTTATATGGCGATCCTTATGGAAAAATAAGTTTTTTGTCCATCTTCCGATGGCTCATACTGCTCACATCATATATAATAGTTCCTATATCATCCATGAACATATGGATATTTACCTACAAGTTGAATCCATCATGTGAAAATCAATCAAATCACAGACTAAACTATACGATACCTATACGTTGACACCCTGAGTTTGACTAGGGGACATAAGTACGCCAAGCTCAATTTGAAAGGTTATTAGCAATCAACAAAAATAAAATATAAGAGGAACCGGTTATACATATTTCTCTTTGCATTTCTATATCTTATTATCTGACATCTTCTCTCAACACTTTCATCCATAAAAATATTATCCTTGTTCTAAATCATGTGTGGTTCAATTTTCTAAAATAATGATAATGAGTTGGAGGAGCGATATTGGAAATTGGAGGTAGAATTATTTCAAGATACTAACATAGGGATGGAAGTTAGAAGCCATTTGTGATGTTACAAAACTGCAAATTGTTTGAAGATATTAGGATGAGGCTAAAATCTAATTGTGATGTTCCAAAGATAGAATTGTTTTTCATGAAATAATTTGATGATGTTACAAAACTAGAATTGTTCATGAAAGAAGTTGGCATAGAGGAGGAAGGCCAACATATGATCACAATAGAATTGTAACATGTACCAATGTTAAAGGTTAAGTTAATTTTTTGGAACTAGCATGGCCCATCTTAAACTCAATTATCTTTTAATAAAAAAATCATATATAAAATTTTCCATAAATATATAAAGTGGAGTTGGTCAATTACATGGTCGATTAAAATTACACATTCAAATATAGAGTGTTAAATTGATATAAACTGAATGGAGTTGGTGCTTTACATGACCAATCAAAATTACAGATCCAAAATATAAAGGATGAATGGATATGTAGATCTAGAAACTACTCATTAGAACTAGGAAGAACTTTAAGTTGAAATGTCCATCTCTAATTGTTTGGAATTAGGTGCTAAGATTATGTTAAATTGTGAATCCTAAGACATTCATCAAAGCATGTTAACATTATGTTGAACCCTCAATAACTTTGCTAGCATTATGCTGAACTCTCAACAACTTCTCCAAAATCAAAATAAAAAATTTTAGAACCCTTTTTAGTGATAATGTATTTGTCATTATTTACTTTCATTTTGAAGAAGTCACTAAAGTAAATCTCTATGCTTTCAAAATCTTTTGAATTCATATCTTAATAATAAAACACTTTTTACATCTCATTTAGACTTGGTCTAGATTTAGTTTCATTTTTTTCAATCCTTTTAAAATCCTTTTAGGATTTTCTTGGAACTCAATTTGAATCCTTTTATAATGTTAAACTTTCAAATTCCCCAAAACTCCTCAAGGATTTTCAAAGGTTTAAACATTGAAAGGATCAATTTTGAGACTTTCTCCAGCTTTGAACTTTGTATCTCTTATCTCATTGTAGGAGGCCTTGGTAAATTCTACTTGGATGCCTTGATAAACTTTCTACCTAACAAAACAAGCACTAGGACAAGCTTCCCACAAGCTCTAGGACCTTCTTAAAATTAAATTTTTTAATGAGCTACGAAATACCTTCGGATACTTGCAAATTGCAATGTTTAAACTTTTGATTTCCTCCCACAGCCTTCAACATCCTTTCAATCAACAACTTCACAAGTTCCACAAAAAAGTTATCAATACACTTTTAAACTTCACAAACACAAGTTTGCAAGCATTACACATCTAGTTTTTGTACAACTAATGAACATGCCCCCCTGATTTTTTGAATCATTTGCATTCAATTCAACAAGATTGGCATTTTAATACAAGATCATTACATCATTGTGGCATGTGTTATGCCATTTGAAATTCCATCTATAGATTGCATTGTTTTTCCTCACCACATAGGAGGTTAGATATTTCATACTCTTAAAAGGGTTGGAATTTAACAAGAAAATTTCTCATCGCAAGTCGATTTTCCTGTAAAATATGGTTACAAATCAACATAAACCACCACAAAATAAGTTTGTATTGTGTACTTTTTTTTAAATGGTTTTAACCATCAATTTTGATGGGTGAGTTGGATTTCAAATTCCAACCCACCATCACTTAACCATCCTAACAACATTACATGAAGGTTTTAGGAATTAGTTAAGTTTGGAATCTTCACCATCATTAGAATGAGAGTTGTCATAAATCGGTAAAGTTGATAAGTTCATATTTATTTATGTTTAATAGAAATGATAAATTCTATTATTTCTTTTGATTAGAACTTATTTATAATAGCATTTTTTAGGAGTCAAATTTAATTCATCCATTAATTTTACATTAAAAAAATATTTAGTTTTCATTTTTTTTCTAACACGATTGACTTAGATTCCACATGATAAAATCATTTTTCTATTAACATCAAATTATATAAAAAAATTAAAATTTTTGAATATTTTTAAAAAATATGACACACATTTTAGTGTTGGAAATTAAATAATTAGTAAAATTCACCAAGGTTTCAACACCTAAGAAATTAATTGGTCATTATTCATTGCTTTTGGTTCTTCTCATTTGTAATTTAAAAAAAAAGGTACAACTGATTTGAGTGTGATTATACATAATACCATTCCAATTTCTTGCATTGTGTAAATGATAAAGACAAGATTAAGTGCATGACAAACATTCAAGAGTGACCTCAAATATTTAAGAGTAATAGAGCCCTAAGTTTTTATTATGTTCTTTAGAAAAGGGGAAAATTTATTTAGATGATAAGTTATGCAAAGTTTATAAAGTTTCATATACTAATATGTATTGTATTAATTCATATTTATATAATATATTTTGTGAAACGAATTTCTAGGACTTTACGTGAGTTTCCAAACTTTAATAATACTAATTATTATTACTATTACTTAATTGTTTGGTGACTTACTTTAATTTAAGGGTACTTGGGCTTTAATGTCTATTGAAGTCTAAAGTTGATCCATGGGATGGTTATAAATGTAATATATATATAAATAAAGGGGAAGACAAAACACATTTTAAGGAGACTACATTTATAGGGAGACAAAACCATCAAAATGTGACTGTACATATACATGCCAAATGATAGTGTTGTAGCTCATGTGAAGGATCTCATTTCCAATAATGGTTCCGGTGATATGTCTGATGATTGATCATGTTTAAGATTTACTTTATCACAAGAAACACTTATAAGATGAGGGGGTCATGATTGCATTTTCCTATAGAATTTTGGATATAGATTGAAAATGTATTTTCTCCTTGGAAATTATTGTTGAACTTTTATTATGTCTCTTACCTTATATTTGAGTGTTGTCGTATAGGTTATCTATTATCCTAGAAGGTTTTCTTGAAGTTGGCCCTTCATTTTCCTTCCTTACAAAACATGTACTTGATTTCCTCAAGGTACAAGATACAAGGTACAAGACCAAGTCCACCAATTCAATTTTAGTTCTCTCTTTAAGTCTTTTTAACCCTCCAATAACAACCTATGAACGTATTGTTGAACTTTCCTAAAACAATTAGGAATTTATATAATTACATAATTTCACCAATTACATTTATTCATACTACCCAAATAATCAAAATCAAAGGAACCGTTTTGGTTCATCCATATAGTGGAGATGGTTATGGGGAAGTGCACAAGGAGCGAACAAGTGCGGATGATCGGGAGGCTGAGGTCATGATAGCGTCTACGTAAATGGTTTGATGAAAATAATAACAAAGGAACTATTATAAAAATATCGGCATCATGTATATGCAGAGTGGCTTTATTAGCAAGATATAGGCATCATGTATGCGCACAGTGGCTTTATTAGCAAGATATATCTGAAATTTTGTTTGATTGAGATATCGTTCAGTGATAAGTTCCATCATCTATGTTAAAATTTAACAATCAGTGTTTTGAAACTATAAATTTATAGCATTTGAAGTGTTTTATTCAATGCCTTTAGAACAAAATATATAGAATTGAAAAAGAAAAGAAAAATAAAGTCATTTTAATGTTTAAAATAATATTTATTTATTTATTTATTTTTTTAAACATATACGTACCCGTTAAACCTTTTAATGATGTTAGGTAATAACTCCCGAATTCATCTTATTCCATTGCTAATGTATATATTTATACAATTCATATGTCGGTTAAGATTCAACTTCCGACCAACCTATTCATATTCCTACATGACTTTTCACATTTAGAATATATTTACAATATTTACATAGTGTATAATCCCGACGGCTTATATTCTAAAAATCCCCCCCTTAATCCGAAGGGGTGTTAGTAAGTCCGAGCATGTTTCTGAATCTTTCAAACTTTTCTTGTCCAAGCGCTTTGGTGAAGATGTCTGCAACTTGATCATTTGTGGAACAATGTTGAAGATGGACTGTCTTGGCCTCTACATGATGTCGAATCAAATGATACTTTGTGTTGACGTGTTTGGTTTGATCATGGAATCTGGGATTCTTAGCCAGCTTGATTGCAGAAGTATTGTCGATCAATAATGGAGTGGAGTTATCTTGTTTTATTTGCAAATATTCAAGTATCTTCTTGAGCCATACTATTTCTTTCGTCGCTTCAGCTGCAGCCACATATTCTACTTCTACTGTTAAATCTGCCGGAACTGACTGTTTGCGTGATCTCCATGAGACAACTGCTGATCCAAGACTCATAGTGTATCCAGAAGTTGATACTCCTGTCTCCTTATCGCCATCAAAATTTGAGTCTAAGTACCCAATAAGTTTGAAGTCATCCACCTTAGAGTACTTGAGTCCAATGTCTTGAGTCCCCTTCAAGTATCTTAGAACTCTTTTTGCAGCTGACCAGTGTCCTTCACAAGGTTTATGCATGAACCCTGAAAGTATGCCAACAACATAAGAAATATCTAGTCTAGTTGTTGTAAGGTAGATAAGTCTTCATACAAGTTGTCGATACTTGGTCGCATCTTCAAATTCTTTTCCTTCGCTTGATGTGAGCTTCATTTTATGTTCCAATGGAGTAGATATAGGGT